>QGSO01000408.1:14730-314730 GCA_011037825.1 Carya cathayensis
AAAAAAAAAAAAACAAGGATAATCATAATGCCCATGAAAATTCAATCACAAAATGATAATCATAAGCATCAACTGACAGCACACTGTAGCTCCTCGAAAAACGTGTAAATAGTGCCCTAAATTATAAAACAGTGTCTTATGATGGTACAAAAAATTTTCAAAAATTATAGAAAATAGAAATAGGGCGAGTGAATGAATATTGGAAAAAGAAACGAGCAAAAAGCTTTGTTTTAGGGCTGTCACGCTCCGCACATGCCACTTGGTGAGAGTGGGCGTTGTCAAAGCTGGAGGAGAATTGATCTTCTACCTCTAACCGGGTCATAAACGGGCCGTGGGTCTGAAATTCGGGTCAACGGGTTTTTAAATGGATTTTTCTTAATTTCTTGCAATTCTTGGGTCAAAAAATAAAATTTATTTAGGGAAAATAATATTGAGTGCCCGAAAAACACATATATGGTATTTTAAAACAATGGGTATCCATGTTTGATGTAAATCAATCAAATTTTGAAATGGGTATGAACCCAAGTTTTGTAAAACTCTTTTCCCGCAACAAGCAACAAAATTGGAGTATCTAAAACAAGTAAACAACATCCCAAAAAATATTTTTATATACTTTTGATGAAAAAGATCAGTCGTTTATGGTATTCGATTTTCTTTTCAATAAAAGGGTTCCGAAAATTAAAAAAAATTGAATCCATAAAACACAAAATTAAGGCCCGATCTATATATCAAAAGAACAAGGAGATTGAGAGAAACAAAAACCCCAACATATTGAAGACATAATAAACGAGTTTCAACAAAAAGAAAATTTGAGTATTCGGCTTATATAAAAACAAGTAAATCTGAAATTCCGAATGCACGAACACCCTCTTATTCAACAGATTCTAATCCTAGCATGGAGGCTCTGATACCAAATGTGAAAAACAAAAAGCATGCTAGAAGTAAGAATCTGAATGGACGAAATTGATGAAGAGAAATCAACATACCTGCAGAAGACATTGTTGAAAGGAAATTATGAAACTAAGTCTTCCTCTCCTTGCTCCTCCAAAATGCTAGCCTTCAATGGGGCAAAACTGAACCGTGTGGAGAGGAGAGGGGACTTAGCCCTTTTTATTAGGAAACATTTTGGAGTCCTCCCATTAAATACTCAACTTCCCAAAGGGTTTATTAAAATTCCAGAATAAAAAACCCTTAAGCTTCCAGGCCTACATACGTAATTTACCACATTTAAATAGGATATAATCCTATATTACTAAAGTGCATTAAACCCCAAATGATCACTTAACTTAATGGGTTTAACCAAAATACCATTGTGAGCAATATATATATATCTAACCCGTTTTTATAAAAATGCAATTAAATGTAGCCCATATTTGCAATTATTCCAACATATCTCTCCTTCAAAATTCGCCCATCTGTTCTGTTTCTTCTGCTTCTTCATTTCTTTTCTATCCCCTTCTCTTTCTAGGTTTGGTTCAATTAGCTAGGTTTTATTTGATTTTCATTGGTTGTTTGATTGGATTTTGGGGTTGGGTGATTCAATTTTCGTTCTAGTTTGGGAGTGAAGGTAGCGGCCAAGCCACAAATCTGGTGGCATCCGTGCGGTCATGGCTCTCCATGCATGGATCTAGTGTTTTCCACTGTATCTAGATTAATGGTGGCACATAGGGGATGAGGATACGAATGATGATCAGTACCACCCGTTCGCCCGTCTAACGGACGGGGCTAGGAATTATACAGGGGTGAGGACAGAGTGTAAGGGGGAAAACTAATTTTGGGAGAGGTGGTTGCCCGCCCATGTAGGGTGGGTCATATCCCTACTGATTTCAACAATCAGATCTTAACATATGGTACACATTGAAACTTTTAATAATTTAGGGTGCAAATACTTATTGTAAATTTAGGGTTGGGTATGTGTGATAATCGTGGGTTGTAAATGTAATTAACTCTTATCCACCAAAGGAAAAATAAATAATGTTGCTATAATATATACTAGAATGAACTTTCTCCATCAACCATTGGGGATAGTAATTATTGTAACTATGATTATTTCACCAACAATTCAATAAATAATTATGCATTGATAGCTTTATCGTTGATACGATATTATCAAGAACGATACTACCTCATCACTAAATTTTTTCATAGACAAAACACCTATAGTTGTTGTTCCATGAAATCAACAATGATGTGTTTTTTTTTTAAGCGATGAATATCTTCGTCATTACACACAAATTGGAGATGTTTAGCGAGGTCCTATTTCATTTATACAGGTTGATGCTGTTTTTGTATTGGAAACTGAATCGATGACCAACTGTTACAACTTACCAATGCCTTATTGCTGGAACAACTTGGGCATCTAGGAATGAAAACCAAGCACTAGACAGACCCTGGCCTGGGCCTCGATGCTCTGCATCGATAGTGATGTTCCTCCTAGTTGACACTGATCCTATGGCAAGCAAACACAGAGCGCTGACTGGGGAGCTCAATGGCCCAGCCCAAGACCGACCAATTTTGGTCCATGTTCATTTGTATGTCAAATGGAAGGGATGAGAGGGGGATAGCGCAACATAGATTAGCTGTGGATGACCATTACAGATTGTGGGATAAGTAATGATAGATGCAAGTCTAAAATGTACAAGACCCGTATTCATTTGGGTCTACTGTTTTTTATTCAAAGGTCGGCACGAAGCGCTTACAGCTTAAGCATGTACAAATCATTTTCTTTATGGGATTGTTGCTTTGGAGACTTTGGATGCCTTCCAATCGAAAATTCACAAAGAATCTGGTGATTTCCATGAAGAGTGGATCTAATGCATTTAAAATAATGGGACTTGAGGATGGGATTTTGAATGGGAAGATTCCTTTGTGCTAGCAAGTGAGCCAAGCGAGACTATCTGCTTTGGACTTAGTGTGAGATGGATTTGGAGATAAAATAATGTTGTGATTTTGGGATCAAAAAGGGAGTAGAGAAGGCCTGTTTCCCCCATTCGGTTTTGGGATATGGTCATTCTACGCTTCATCTTAAACTGTAACATTTTAACACAAAACAGGCTTTGATCACAGTGCACATTGATGGGATTAAGACAGCTCATCAGTGAGATTTTATCACGCATGCTAATCTGAATGCACATGAACCTGGAAACTAAACAAGACCGAGGGGGAACAGCTTGATTTAGAAAATCGGAAACGATTTTGACAGCACAAGTTTTTGGGATTTCTATTGTACCAACTTTCTCCCACATGTCTAGATTTCTCTCCGTACTATCAAGATTCAATAAATTTGAGATAAAGATTCTTAAGAGTTTCTAAGATAATCAAGAGTTTGCATTTTGCTAAATCTCAATCATTGCTGTTGAATAAAAACTAAAGCTGTCTTGTGACAATCGCACACATGACAATTATATTGACAAGTACCTCAACAATGTTTTCAATGATGGCAAATGCATAGAATCGGAGGGAACCCATATGGAAATACCCGCTGATTAATTAATATGTTTCATATTCCATCAAACATCAGGTTTAGGTCACATCCCATCATACAGAATATAAAGATCACACATCCCCTCTCTAGCAACAAATCCTGACACAACCCATCTGAAAACTTTCTAACTGAATCTTCCTATCTTGGTCACTTACACAAAAATAAAAGAAAAGAAAAAGAGACCTTCGTTAGCACCAGAAAATCAGTCCTAAAACTGGTGTATTAGAAAGATCACCGTGATTCCTTACTCTTCGACAGGTAATGAATCTCCAGCTTCAAAATCACCAAAATCAAAAGGTTAGTGAACCAATCAGCAATGGTGAAATCATGCACAATTTGATCTGCATCACAAAGTGCTCCACATATTGGAGAAAGTATGTAATGTAAATTTAGGTCAGAGGCCAACTCAGGTGTAATTGTAATGGGACTGACTCTCTTGCCATTAGAAAATGATGTAAACATAGTTTAAATGCCTCTTAGAATCAATAGTTAGCTATATGTAAAATTAGATAAGAGGCCAACTCAGGTATAATTCATTGCAATTCGCTACATGTATCTGAATACATATCTTTATTAGCTTCATCAATTATTTGATATAAGATTCCCCTGGTCTCAATCACCACCAGCCCCACTCTTTAGTGCTCGAACTTAAACAAATCTAATCTATCAAACACCCTTCCTCGCCCTTCAAAATCCAATATGTCCCTTTATAAGTTTCTGAGCAAAAAAAAAAAAAGAAGAAGAAGAAGCGTTTGTTTATTGGATGCTCGCCAAAAATTAGCTCAATGGAACATTATTTAAAATTCTGAGAAGTATGTAGCTTGTTTGGACTCAAATTTCCAACATGTACATAAAAGCAATAAGCTATTTTTAAGGAGAGAATCTATAAGAAATAGAACAACGATTGTAATAAAGAAGCTCACCAGAGCTGTTGCCAGGGTGAGCCTTATTATGGTTCTCCATGCACTTTAGAAGGAATTTGAAAGTCTCAATCTCACATGGGATTGTGAGCCCGCCACTATGATCAAAGCCAAACTCCTCCTCAACTTTTTCCAGCAACAGTTTGAACAAGGAGTGGCTAAGATAGCTAGTTGGAATGATGAATCTCCGAAGCTCTGGCCCAACATAAACTGCCAAATAGCCTTTGGGGACATCAGTTGGCGGATCAGGGCTGTGGCAACCATCCTCGTCTGAATCACAAGGCATGACATTTGTTAGCCTTTTATTAATTGCCGGCGAAATACCACCTCCATGATTTTGATCAGGTGCATCTGCTGGGGGACTGCTCGGCCTTGAGCCAAGTGTTACAGATTGCCACTTCTGGAGGATTTCCTTTAACCTAACAATCTGCCTGATTCCAAGCAATTTGCTGCTACCATTGTCATCCATTGCTAAACGTTAGCACAATGCCAGAAAGAACCCAAGGATTGAATTCTCAGTGTCCGAATCCAGATGAAAAAGTCTCATCAAGCATCTGAAGACCAAGGCCGTGTACACAAATACATGAGTTTCCGTGCGCAGAAATCCAGATGAAACAGTCTTCCAAACATGCACAAAAATACACGAGTTTCCATGCGCAGAAATCAAGCATCTGAAGACCAAGGCCATTTATGTATGAGTTGAAGAAAAGCTTATACAAAAGGCATTCCTTCGATTCATCGTTCTTCCACCAAATATAAAACATAGACTCAAACAATTAAAACGTGCACCATAAGATTGTTAACGATTTTTATCCAGCAAATTAACCCCCTAAGGGAAACCAATAAATTTTAACATCTATAATACTTTCTATCGATTTTTCAAATCATCTTAATTAATTGTCCATATTCAAGCCAATTACATTTGTTCGCCAATCTTTCCTATCTTAAGAATCCAAAAAATATTACTGAATCCAGAAAACGTACATAAATATATTTATCTTGCCCAAGAAATGCCCTGCAATCAAATTTCACTCATTTCTCTGCAATTTTAGCCAACCAGCCGCTAAAATTTCAAAATGCTACAAACGAAAACATCAGATCGATCAACTAATTAACACAAAATAAATATGGCAATGCAATATGAAATTTCTTGCTTGGACGTTACTTTTCATCACCCCAATTCTCTGTCGTGCGAGGGATAAAACGGCTTATATAAAAATTAGAAATAGAACATAACCATCAGATCCCTAAATTAACAAAATCGATCATACTGTAAACGCACATACGTGTATTCGAATGTATGTTTATAAATCTCAACAGTGCCATGCACAGAGAAATAAAAATGAAAGAGAGCGGAAATCTGAGAAATGCAAAACGCGGGAATTGGAATTGAACGTGAATTATAGACAGAGAGATTTCACGAGTACCCGGAAAAGGAGAGGACCTTAGGTGAGAATCGGAAGAAGAAACACCATGACCATGCCGGGAGCGAGCTCCATCTCCACGGAGAAAGAGATCAAAATTCGTTCGAGAGAGAGAGAGATAGATAGAGAGAGGGACAGACTCTTATTTACGTTCAGAGGAAGTTTTTAAATAATATTTATATATTAATTTAATTTAAATTGTAAAGCACTGAAACGGGCTCTCTCACTCAGCGATTATCGGACAAGAGAAACCTGGTGTGTCTCTCTCTCTCGCTCGCTGGCGACGGTTTCGGTTGCTTCTGTTTTTTCTGTTTTCGCCCAAGGCAAAGCTAGCCTAGCCGAAACCCACCAACGATTTCTATTCCCGGTTAACAATTATATAATTTTTTTTTTTTTTTTTCATTCTGAAATAATTTTATAAAAAAACGAATTGTGTTATCTTTTTTCCTTGGAATTTTCTTCTTAATTCACACCGATTGCTGGTATGTATTTTGAGTGATTTTTAATTTTAATTGGTTCACAAGAAAAAATCACTTAAAATATTAAAAAAAAAATATTTGATTCAATACGAAGAATAGAAAAGAGTAAGTTATATTTAGACGTTGAGGTGATCTCAGATAATCTATGAATAATAATAAAAAATAATAAATAATAATAAAGTAATCTAAATCTGAAGTGATCTCCTCACTAACCGAACATAACCTAACGTGTAATCATAATAAAGTTTGAGAAACAATTTCGATAAATAGTTATTAGAATATAAAATAATATGTTACCCACTTTAGATTATTATTGTTTCTGTAATATAATCTAAGATCCCATGAAAAATCTAATTAATCCCTAATTTGGAAAATTAAGTTTTAAGTTGCCACATTTGTTAATACCATCTCTTTAATATTATAACATATCACTTATTTTTTGTACATCTCAATAATTTGAAGGGGGAAATTATAGCATGTTTTTAAAATGAAAATTATTAATAATTTGAGAGATAGTTAAAATATTGTATTAATAGTGAGAAATATACAAACAACAAAGAAAATAAAATGTATGTATAGTTTTAGAGTGACTCTATCTCATAGACTTGAGTTTTAACTCACCATTAATTGCACTTAATGCCTTTTAATCTAATTTTGTCAGGGTGTCGATGGCTTGGGCCCACCTTGCTCTTTCGGAAAGAAAAAAATCACAAGCATCATACACAATAAAATCGTGTCCATGCAATGAATGGTAGTATAAAAAAGTAGCTGCATTACAACAAACTAAGCATCGTCTTTTGCCAACAGCATTATCGTACAGTAATGCTATGTATAGTTTTTATTAGAAGATTGTAATACAAATATAAGTAATTTTATCTTTAAAATTTTTTTAAATTATTAAAATATCCTTCCTAAAATGATATTCTTTTCTCATCTGATAAAAGATCTGCACATACAATCCCTACTTGAAAACTGCAAATAGAATTTTTCTTATCTTATACTTAAGCATGGTATGGTTTTACAAAACTTTTTAAAAGTTATCTCATTTCAACTAATTTAAACATCTAAATACTATAAATATAAATAATTTTTTATTTTTTATTTTTTATTTTTTTTATCTAATCATTACAGTTTTCTCAAATTTTCAAACAATACATAAAAAATACTTCAACTTTCTCAAAACAAAAACAATATTAAAAAAATTATCTTCTAACCCTCTTTTAATTGTATAATTTTTTAATTCAAATTTTTCTCTCTTATTTTTTAAAACTTCATAAAACATCTTAACTAAAATTATTTTATTATTATTCACAGATTTTTCATTCATTTTTTTTTCTATATTATAACCAAACGACACATTAATCTCTATTTTGAGCAATACCTTCTTCTTCTTCTTTTTTATTAAATGCCAAAACAAACCCAACGCATTTCATTCGGGCAGAAGATTGGGCCGATGAAGAACAAGAATAGTAGGGATCAAGTAACATATTTCTATAATGAGAAATGATATTTGCAATCATGGTTATGCAAGTGCTGCGCAGCTTTTTTGAAAAAGGTGAATAAATACAGGAACCACATGAAAAAAAAGCTAACTTTTTAGTCGTGGACCCTACTCTTTTTCAAAGTGTTTGCACACTTCACGACTGTATATAGAATTACTCTTCTTTGATATTTCTTTATTAAAGAGTTAACATGTCATCCTCCTCTCCTTTTCCTACGCTTTCAAAACACACAATTATATTCATTTCACAATCAATACAAAATAACCAGAAATTCAAATAAAACTCAGTGCAAGCAAAATGTGATAATAAAAAATAGCATAAAGATTAAGGGCATGTTTGGGTAATGAGATGCGATTAGAGTTCTATAACTAATAGTAAAATGGTTTGTGAATAGTAATGAAACGTTGAGTTAAGATATTTTATTTGATATTAGAAAAAAAAAGAATAAATTGAATAAATATATTATAAAGTTAAATATTATTTAAAGTGTTTCGAAAGAAATTTCCTAGTTTCTTGTAACAGGCCTATATCACTACTTACCAATAGAATGTCATCAACATATAGCACCAAAATTATAAATCCACTCCCACTGAGCTTATGATAAATACATTGATCCATAGTATTTTCCATAAAACCAAAATAGGAAACTACTCGATCAAACTTTCCATACTATTGGTGAGATGCCTACTTTAAACCATAGACGAATTTCTTTAATTTGCAAACCAAATGACTCGATTCTTTAGTCTCAAAGCCCTCTAGTTGCATCATATATATTGTTTCCTCAATGTCACCATTGAGAAAAGCAATCTTTACAATGAAACTCTAAATCGTAAAGAGCTAGAAGTGTCACAATAATTCTAAAAGAGTCTTTCAATGAAACTAGAGAGAAAGTCTGTTTATAGTCAATGCCTTCCTTTTAAGTAAAACTTTTTGCAACTAGACATGCTTTATATCTTTCGACATTGCATTTAGAGTCTCACTTGGTTTTGAAGACTGATTACAACCAATTTGTTTAATACTGTCAAGCAATTGGACAAGTCCCGAACAACATTGTCTTTCATAGACTTTAGCTCATCTAGCATTGTGTCTATCCACTTTTGGGAGTTAGCACTTTGTTTGGCTTGATTGTAAGATATTGGATCATCTTCCAATCCTATATCAAACTCATGCTCTTGGAGATAAAAAAATATATATATATAACAATATGGAATTATCGATCTCCTCTTCCTTTTTGATCTCTTTAATAGCACTTCTTGTTATGGCTGCTCGGGTTCTTCCGTATTATTTATAGATGACTCAGAAATGACTTGATGATCTGCATCTGCATCCTGTACTATGACAAGTGTGACCATCTCATCACTCTCAATATTTGTCAGAGGTATTTCAATATGTTACTCTTCAAATACAATATCTCTGGGTTGTGTACTCCCACTATCTAAATATCCTCAATGAATTTGGCATTACTAGTCTCAATAATGGTATTAATAGTCTCAATAATGGTATTACTTGAAAGGCAATAAAACTTGAAACCTCTCAATCTCTCAGAATATCCAATAAAGAAGCAGCTAATTGTTCTTGAGTCTAGTTTCTTTTTAATTGGCTCATAGGGCCTAGCCTCAGCTAGATAACTCCAGACATGTAAATGCCTAATACTAGGTCTCTTTCTAGTCCATAACTTATATGAGATTTTAGTTGTTGCTTTACTAGGTACTTGATTGAGAATGTAAACTGCAGTCTTTAAGGCCTCTCCCCATAGTTATTCTAGTAAAGAAGAATGATATATTATACTTCTAACCATGTCTTTTAGGGTCCAATTTCGTCTCTCGGCTACACCATTTTGATGTGGAGTCCCTGGCATGGTGTATTGAAGAATGATGCTGCATTCTTCTAAATACCTTGCAAAAGGCCTAGGGCGTTGACCACCTGATCCGTCATATCTACCATAGTATTCACCACCAATGTCATATTTGACGGCCTTAATTTTTCTTATCAAGCTTATTTTCAACTGTAGCTTTATAAGACTTAAAAATGTCGAGCGCTTGTGATTTTTCATGTATTAAAAATAGATAACCATAACAAGAATAATCATCTATAAAAACGATAAAATACCATTGGCCATTGCAAGATGTCATAAAGAATGGACCACAAATGTTAGTATGTATCACTTCTAAGATGCCCGAACTTCTGTTGGAACCTATTTTCCTTAGATTTGTTTGCTTTCCTTTTCTACATTCAAGACAAATTTTAAATTTTGAAAAATCAAGAGGACAGAATTCCAGTTGACACAAGCCTTTCAGTTCTCTCTTTTGAGATATTTCTCAACCGCTTGTGCCACAATACAAAGGAATTCTCATTTATCATTCTCTTTTTTGTACCACAACTATTTACGTGCAAGGTTTGGTTTCTCTTTAAATGAGAGGCATCTGAGTACAATAAATAAAGATTATCAATCAAAGAGCCAATACCAAAAATATTTGAATCTCAAAAAAATTTCTCGATTCTAAATAGACAAGAAAAACCAAATTTGTCCAAACTAGAAAAAGAAAAATGACGGCACATAGAAAGTCTCGCCCAAATCCAAATAAAAACCAGACTCTAATTTTAATCTATAGACTCAAATTACCTCAACACTAACTTTATTTCCATCCCCCAAGTAAATACAGTTTTCCTCATCACTTGGTTTTCAGCACTTTAGGTAACCCTACATAGTAATACTTATGTGAATGGTTACTCCTGAATCTATCCACCAAATGTTAGGCAGTACAATAGCCAAATTTATTTATGTGCAAACAAAGATAGAAAAATCACCTTTCTTTGTAAGCCACTTCTTATATTGGAAACAATTCTTTTTCAAATGACAATCATTTTTGCAAAAGTAATAAGGAGAAACCTTATCCTATTCTTATTGCACAATTGTCTTTGAAGTTCTAGTATCTTTAGTTTCCTTAACTTTATCATTCCTTTTTCTTTTCTTCATGCCCAGATTCCCATGAGGAAAAACTGCCATGTGAGCACTTTTTATCCTTTCTTGTTTCAATCTCTCTTCCTCTTGCACACAATGAGCAATGAGCTCGAGCTTATTAAGAGTGTATTTTTCCTTTTGAGTAATTTTGAAAGCACCAGATTGTGCAGGAAGAAAAATTAGAATAAGATATACAAGAATTTCATCAGAAAATGCTAACTTTAATGTTCTCAATCTAGTTACAAGATTGGACATTTTCATAATATACTTCCTTATGTTCCATTTGCCATTATGCTGTATTGATACAAGTTTGCTAAGAAGCATACTTGTCTCTACCTTTTCCAACGCAACAAATCGGTCTACTATTTGTTTCAGTTACTTTTTGACATTTTCCTCTTCAGGCATTGCACCTCGAGTACAATCAGGTATAGAATACTTCGTTATCATAAGACTCATGCGATTAGAGTGCTCCCATTTATCATAAGCTGCCCTCTAATCAAGAGAACTCTGATCAATAGGCTTGGGAGACTCGTCAACCTAAAGCGCATAATCTAGATCCATACACCCAAGAACAATAGTAACACGCTCTTTTCATTTTGTAAAATTTGATCCAATAAAGACTAAAATGTTATTCAAATTGGCATATATTGAGGATGCATTTACTATAAGAAAACAAAAGAAAATCACAATCAATAAACATCCCATTAATCTTGAAATATAAATAAACAAATCATAATTATATGTCATGCAAACCTTAATCCAACTGAACAACAAAATCAATTAGACAATATGACAAAATTAAATAAAACAATTATGGTTTTATAAAAGTGGGTCGTATGAGAAACCTAGTGCATCATTGCAATCAAGTCTTTAGACAGTAACTACAACATGGAAGTTATCCTCTCCCAATAAGGCTGGTTATCGTGAATAATGCAAAACTGGCCTAAGTTTTGCCTAGCCAAACAATAGCCTTTCTTTGGGCTGACTATTGAATGCAAATGTTAATCCTAAAAATTTATACAACCTAGCCAAACAATAGCTTTCATTTGGGTCGACTATTGAATGCATAGGCTTATCTTAGAAAAGAGAAAATTATGCAATTCACAAATAATTACCTTATACCATCTATGATCCTGCTAAATAACAACATTCCTTTGGGCCGATTGTCATTCGCATGGATATAGATGTAACTTGATGCAACTCTTTAAATTTTTATGACTAAGGAAAAAACTTTTATAACTATGATCACTTAGGTGACCTATTAGTTTAATTTCTCTAAGCCACATGTAATAATTGCCATTAAATATCTAAAAATAATAATAATTATTCATATAAATAAGACAATATAAAACAATATTTCTACACTAGAGGTATTTAGGATTTTTAAATTTTTTTAAAAAACTTAAAATAATAAATAATATTATTATAATCTGTCGGAGCTGGGTTAGGATCCAAATTCGAGTCAAACAAAGTGAGTCTAAACGGGCGGTCAACAAATGAGTCAAATGGGTTGGTCAACAAGTCAACTCAGTGTGTCAAAGTTAAATAGTAATTCATCCCATACATATGGGCTTTGTCATACCATTCAGCCCACTGGTTTTAATTATAATTGCCTTATGAGATGGGTCCAATAAATGGCCAGTCCAATGCACAAAACCAAATCATTTATTCAACCCAATTCACTTTATTTTCACAAAAGGATTGGACTTAGGAATTCAACCAACTAAGCCAAGCCCAAATCTTGTTTTAAAAGCCAAATCCAATTCACACAAAACCCTATGACCCGAGTCACTGTAGCAGAAAAGACCTATGGCCCTGTTACTATTCCAGCCACTATTCCAGCTACCAGTCCGGCCAAGTATACCACTTTTCCTGTAGATTTGGATAAAGGGGATGTCGGTGAGGACATTTTTGACATCCTCTCATATCTCCGACAATCCCTTTTAATAAAAAATCAAGAATAAAAAAATAAAATAAAAACTTTTGGCAACTAAAGTTGGATGTTTTTAACAATTCTAGTGGGCTACAAACTAGAGATAGCCACAAAAACTCAAAACAATTTTTCTGGTTACCCAAAAACTCCAAAAATCGAAACTAAATGAACTTGAGTGGTGAAAAAAATTTGCAAAATATGAAAAATGTATTTTACAAATACAAAACCTTATTCCACACAGATCTAACAAGTTTATCTGATATCACTTGTTTGATCTTGAATAAAATCCGAAAACACCATGATCTCTGGTCAAATCCATGTAGAAATATAATAAAGAGAGCATACATGTAACCATTGGAGAGAAAAGTGCAACAGTATGATTTTACACATCCAATATTTACTCGCTGATAAAAACTCACAAAGATGAGATGTGTAGAATAAAAAGTGAATTTGGAGTGTGGACCATGACCTTAAATAGTACCATGAATTCCAGTTTTTCCCATAATAAAACATTGGAATTACATAGGTCCTTAATGGGTCTTCACACATGAATTGGGCCCGTACTACTTATGCTCATGACCTTACCAAAATCATGGACTTCTAGAGATGTATTGATCCGGTTATGTCACTTTATTGATCACAATTATTGGGCCTTACAAACATTATCCAAACTTTATATTAGACAATTATACAATGTGAAATTCTTAATTTATGCAAGTCCATTAATTTAAATAATACTAACAATGTAAACAAAACAAAACCAAATAAAATAATTTATTATTTGTTCTCGTTTACTTTATTTTCTCACAAACCAAACAAAAAAAAAAGCTAAAATGCATTGTTTTCTATATCTACTCATAAACCAAACATACAAGAAAAGAAGAATGGTGACTCTACTAAGATGCGACGAAAATAAATCCTACACTCAAAAATAAATAAATAAATAAACACAACGGTTCAACAAAGACCATACAAAAATGATAATACTAAGACCGACAAAAAAAATTCCAAATCCAACAACCACCATACAAACCATAACTCTTACCGTTCATATCATTTAACTTCTGTCATAGAGAGAGATTGAGAGAGCGAGTGAGAGAGAGAGAGAGCGAGTGAGAGAGAGAGAGAGATTGTGAGAATAAGGGTCTGAGAGAGCCACGAAGTTGTGAGACAGAGACAAAGAGAGAGCCTTGAGAGAGAGAGAGAGGGATGTGAGAGGGAGGGAACTATACTTGAGAAAGAGTAAAGAATCGAAGACCTAGATTTTGAAAGGCTAGAAGCCAAATTCAATGGATAAAATGACTTCGTATAAAGTCAGGTATTTGACAATTTGGTTATCATTTTCGGGTATTAGGTAATTACTCGACCAAATCTGATACTTCTCAAAACCAATTCGAAAGTTTTCGTTTCTAATCCATTTGTTTCGTGTTGAGTCAATCCGAGTAGGCAGTTTAAGGCCTCATTTGGTTACGTAGTTAAGATGAAATGAGATGAGATATTTTGAATAGTTATAAGATTTTTGAGTTAAGATAAGATGAGATAGTTTGTAAAAAAATATATGTTTGGATAGTAAGATGAGATGTGATATTTTTTACTTTTTAGGATTTGATAAAACGGTGAGCCCCACCAATAATTGAAAATCATTTAATTATTATTGAGTAATAATTATGAATATATTAAAAAATGGACAAATTTACGCCCACCCCTTGCCCATCCTGCTTGAAGTGGCAGGGCCATGTGGCATGCCTTAATAGATTAAAAGATTTCGTATTCTTCAAAAATGAAGAAGTAGATATGCTCTACCATCTCCAATGTTTTCTACCATGACCCTTTCGTCGCCTCCACCTTCAGACCTCCATCATCAACGCCAAACCCATTTTGTCCCCTCTATCCCAAGGCCTAACCCTAAGACAATTGAAGCCCCTTACCATTCCGTCACCTCCATCCAAACATAACTCTAAAACCATGAAATTTTTTTTTGTCTTTTTCGATAACGAAAAAGTAGATCTACTCCACCCTCCCCATTGTTTTCTACCCTTTCCCTTCCGATGCCTCAACCTTTATGCCTCCATCAACAACGCCAAACCATTTTGTCGCCTCCATCCCAAGGCCAAACCCTAAGACCATCGAAGCCCCTTACCATTTTGATGCGTCCATCCCAAGGCCTAAAATCAAAACCCCTCACTATTGAGCCCAATGCAAAAACAAGCTCAACTCTAGCCACTCATCGTTTCCCATCGTCACTCACTGTTGTCGCGCCAATAGAGGTAAGGGCATTCTATTTTCGCTCTCTTCCCTTTCTTCTATGATTTTTTCTCTCCCCTTTCTTAGTTTCTTAGACTCAAGAGTCTTCATCATTGGGCTAGAGGGCTCTGACTCCATTGAAAAATGAAGAGAAAAAAAAAATCTGCTTAAAACTTTTTTGGTATTTCTCATGTATGTGAATAACTCTCTTGTATATGGGAGTAAAACATGAATGCAAAAATCGTCTAATATATTTTTAATATATTTTGTTTAATGTAAATGAGATGCTCGTTGCAACCTCAGCCAACATAGTCTTTAGATGTACTCTTAAACAGATGTTGGAAGGAGGAGATGGTTAGAGCAAGTTTGGAAAGCTAACAAGAGGGCTTATGGTAAGATCATTATGTGTTGGAGACTTTTTTTCTTTCTTTGGGATGGATTGATGTTCTTACTAGACTAATCCCAGGTTTGAAAGCCACTTTTAAAGCAATAGATGCATTTTTAGAACTAGTAGTTGAAGAAACTTGGGGGTAGAGAGTAGACTCAACTGCACACAAAATCATGTTGTTCTATTTGTGTCCAAGGAGAGTATTGAAACATGCATTTGGAAACTTTCAGTTTGAATCTCATATTCTCAAACAAAAAAAACTAGCTCATCAACTCAACTCAACTCAACTCAATCTCCCAAAGAAAAACCTAATCCTCAACAACAACCTTAGTATATCCCAACAAATTTTGTTTAATATATTTTAGATAACAATACACAAATTCAATTGAGATTGGTTCTTAAATTCACATTCAAACAAACTCCACTCATGACTCCTACTCTAGTGAGGCCACTAATCAATCATTTGGTAGTCTAGAAATAGAGGCCATTAACATTGACACAATGTCTGAAGCATGTAGTAGCACTAGCAATATCTCATGCTCAAGAAACTCTTATCAAAATGAATACCCAATATGCTTTTGTGATATAAAAGCATGTCGACAAATTGTGCATATGGAGGTGTTGGAGACCTCGGTCTAGTCTCCAAACATTAGGGACCACGGGTCTCACGTCACCTTATGATGACCGAATGTTCCTCGTCGTCTTGCTTGGTCTCGGCTAGGATATGGCAATGAAGGGTTCCTAGGTTAATGAAAGTATGGTGTTTAGTAATGGATTTGATGATGATAATGAGTTCGGGTGATCTAAGTGGTGAATTTTGGTGTTTGATGCAATGTGGAACAACTTGATGGTTGCCCTTGATGTTGGCGCCACTTGGATGATGCTTAGGGTGGGTATGGTGAAGTATAGTTAGGGTTTTGGTTGGTGGCTAAGGAGGATTAAGAAATTGGGAAGTGATGGATTAGGGTTGGAGTGTAGGATAGATTGCTCCTTGACATTAGGGATTGGCTAAGGTAAGATGAGGAAGGTAGGATTTGGATATGGTAAAAGGATGAGGTTGGATGGTATTTGAATGAGTCTACAGTTGTTCCTAGAGTTTAGAGATTTGGAGATGAAAGGATTTGAATATGGCAAGCGGATGAGGATTTTTGGTAGGATTTGAAAAGATGGAGATGATTGAGGAAGAATTCCTAAGTTGTAGGAATCTATCAAGGAAAGATATGGTTTCAGTTTTGGCAAGTGGAGAGGGTCTTGGTCGACTTGAGTAATTCTAGGAATTGAGTAAGTTTAGGGATTGGATTTCCTAAAATGTTGGGATTAGAATTTGAGTTTGAATTTGGGAAAGTGGTTGGCCAAAGATGGAGATGAAGGGATAGGATGGGATTTGGAATATGAGATGAGGATTCCTAAAATGTAGGAATTACTTTATGGGAATCTAGGTGGTTTCGATTAGGGTTTGTGAGAATAGATGAAGGGTGGCTAGGGTTGCCAACTAAGGCAAGAGATGTGTATGGAATGATGGAGGCTATGGGAATTTCGGCTAGGATTAATTTGGATGGAGGAAGGCTTATTGGAAAACTAGATCTAGGCTAGATCTAGGATTCTATGGCTTTGTGGAAGTGATATGATATGGACATGGATCTTGTGGAGGCTAAATATGTGTTTGGTAAGTGAGAAAGTGTATGGAATGGATATGAAATTATAGATTTGGGTCGCTATGGCATGTGAGAATTATAAATCTATAGATGTGGAAATGTGTTGGGCGGATCTATGATTGGGAGATGAGAATTTGGCTTTGGAAAGATGGAGGCTTAAGATATGTTTGATATGCGAGAAAATGCAAGAAAGAATATGAACAACTAGAAAATATAAGAACATAAAAGTATTTTTGGATTTTTGAATAGATAATGGAAATATGCAAAAAATTGATAAATGGATGATATGAACATTGAATGGAAAATAAACAAGAACAAAGATAGGTAATTGAATGAACAAAGGAAAATACTCATAAGATTAATAAATAATTCACCACCGATTCACAAATTGCACGATGATGAAAAAGATAAATGAATCACTACCTATTCACGAATTGTAAGGTGATGATCCTCTCCTTAGGATTCACGAATTGCACCCAAAAAAGCTCAAGTGCAAAAGCACCGAAAGTATTTACAAGAACACACCAAACCGTTCCACAAAGAAAAATATGCCAAATGATCAAATATGCAAATGAAATACTTAAGGACCCTATTTATAGAACTTACAACTTGGAAACCCCCAAAAGGTCCCTAGCAAAATAAATTAAATAAATAAATAAAATAAGCATAATGGATAAAGACCCTATGGTGGCAATGGCATGCAAGACCCATGGTGGGCTAAGGTGGTGCATAGCCCACGGTTGGGCTAGTCTTGGTCCGGTCCGATGGCTGGCTGCATGGCATGGCATGGCATGGTGCCATGTGTGACGCCCCCAGATTTCCGTTTGGGATCGGACGAACATCTGAAGCGTCAAGACATGCAACACAAGGTTACCTGCCTCCGTTCATGACATATAGGATGCATTGTTCTTAACATGCATCTAGCATTATGTAATATTCACAGCGGATACTTTTTTTTTTTGAATACTATGCACTAAACTTATAACATCCCAAATAATTAAAGCATAATCTATGCATACTTAACAAAATAAAAATCTACGATTACAGTACGGGTCTCAGAAGACTATAATCTCAAAACATGAGAGACTAGATTCTATATTTACATTACCAAAATACACTATTGAGCCAGTTCATCGAGTAACTCGCGTAACTCGATTGACGAGGCTAGAATATTGTCCAAACAAAAACTAACTATAGAAGCTGAAAGCTCCACATCACGTCTGCAGCGTCTAGTCAACCTCCTATAACCTATCGATGTCTGCTCCCCATACTGAACCTGACACATTGCCTACCATTCAAGGGGAATGATAGTTGGGACTACCACGGTGAGATTTGATTAGAAATCTCAGCAATTTAACAGGAAATTTTCACACATGTTAATGATGCATGTATAGAAATAAAGGTATGAATGCACCATCAAAGTCAAAAGTAAATATAACATAACTTGACATAACATGACATTAAATAATAAGCATAATGTGACTTGACATAACATGGCATGAGCTGACATAATTGAACTGAAACAAAAATTTAGCTTGACGTGACATGAACTTCAATCATAACATAGACATGAGCTTGAAACATAACATGGATGTGAACTTGAAGCTTGACATGAACGTAAACTTGAACATAACATAACGTGAAACATGACTTGAGCTTGAAATATATGAACTTGGAATCTTGTTTAATAGATTTAATTAATAAAGTGACCATATGGATGCTACACGGATCCCCTTGAGCCATGTGTCCCTGCCGATTACCATATCACAACACAGGTATCTACACTAGCTGTGAGTGCATTAATACGTACTCCACAATTGTTGTGGCCCCACATATTCTATGTGTCACAATTGTTGTGTCTCACGTAGTGTATGCTCCACAGTTGTTGTGGCTCCATACTTCATACTCCACAGTTATGGCCCCATGAATTATTTGTGTCACACTTACTGTGAACACACGTAAAATAAAATATAGCTCTATCGGTGTTAGTGTCTAGTGCGCTCTGGTGACCAGCTAGCTAAGCCTGATTTGCAACCTGTTGACTGTACTTCATTAACCCAAGGAATTTCACACATATTTAGACATTTTAGCATGAACAAAGGAGTTCTACTAAGATATTACCTCATCTTAATACTCCGAGTTGTAATTGACATGAATAACTTAACATGACTATTCTCGAGATACACAAACTGTATTCGCGACCGGACGCGACATGAATACGAAAAGACAAAAGTCTTGATGTAGCGTAATGTGACATCAATGTAAGATGGCAGACATGACATACTTTGAGACATTAACATAACAGACAACATTTCATAACATGGTATAGCATATAACAGACAATAGTTCATAACGTGGCATAACATGTGACAGAATATATTGTGTAACAAATTGGTATTTCATGACAAAATAATTCATGTAACAGATAAACATGTGATGGCATGGCATGTCATGGCATATATAACAACATACAAACATAAACTATGGTTTCCATTACCCATTAGACATACACAATAAACTGATAGTAAGTTAAAAGTTAATTTATCTCGTTTGTCGCGTTTAATGAAAATAAAGTGCGAAATACGAGGAACTGTAAGAGAATATTCTAAAAGTTAGAAATTTAATTACTAACAATTAGAAAGGTCTAAATGAGACAACTTAAAGTAAAATTACCATTTTACCCTCTACCTGTGAAAAAATGACCATTTTACCCATAATTTAAGGATTTCACATCTTTAATTCAAAAATTTTTAAAATTTACATTCCTCATATAAATTTTGTTCTAACCTCAAATATCAACTCAGAAAAATTTAAAACAATTCACAACTTTGGAAAACACATATGGTCGAAACATCCATAGGTCATTTCTCTTTACTTTTGTTGCAATTCCTTCAAAGTTTAAAACTCATGCTTAAACCAAAATTTTACAAACAAAGATCTTCATATCCTAAGTTTAAAACCATACTTAAAACATACATTTAGAAAAATCTAATAATCAACACTAAACGTTTTTGTAAAAATATCTAAACACTTGAATCACAAGTTTTAACCCTTAATCAAAACATCTCCAAAAATCAAATCTTACTTCTAAAATATTCATAACATCATCCCAAGATCAACCATACTTTAATCATCAAATTAAAGTCACCAAAATCATAAAATAACACTTGGATTTTTTGTTTTTACACTTAGTCCAAAAATATAAATTGTTTTTTGAACTAACTTTGATAAATCTCTTGACCATTGGCTTAAGAATATGAGATCTTTGAAATAAAACATCACATGATTTAAAAATGTGTCCTAAAGAATATCCAATCATCAAACTTAAAATCACCTGGCTAAAACTCAATAAAACATGGATCTAACCCAAAAACATCAAATCTTAGGCCTAACCAAAATATAGAAAAATTATATCTTTGAAACTAATGCTAAATATCTTCAAAATAACATCCTAACATGAAAATGAGAGACTTAGGATCATCATATAAAAATATCAAAGTCTTTCGAATAAGATCAAACAACAAAATATTCAAAATTTCTCTAAATAAAAACAGTTTTTCCACTTCCAATTTTCAAGTTTCTAGATATAAGAAAATATATCATCAAAAGCTTTATTCATGCAACAAAAATTCAATGAACACTCTTAAAAATATGCTAAAAACACTCCGTAAAAGGTTCGGACCAAGATATGTCCATTAGCTTGGTCAAAAATTTCAAAACATAACATACTCTCCAGTTTCACGTCCAGAATGACATTTTCATAGTTAAAAATACTTTTTACCAACCAAATGACCATGGAATAATACAAATAATATATCTACAGAAACTATACTCGAAGGGGAACAACTTTTATGAAGAAGTTATCATGTAAAAATACTTATAAAGGGTCTAAAATCTCCACACAAAAGGACCTAGGAATCTGTCTGAGAAAGCTCTTTTGGATTTCTCTCGAAGAATGTGATGAAGAAGTGATTAAAAGAAAACAAGTATGTCTTGCATGACTCTAGAATTTTGGAGGGGGAAGATATGAGCTTGAATGACCCTTAATTGGAGGTGGCTATGTGATATAAAGTGGTGAATAGTGAAGGGAAATGACTGCTTGCAGAAGTTGTGAGGTATGAAGGTTGATGAGATGGGTTTCTCCATCTCATCAAGGCACTATTGGGTGTAGCCAAGGGCAATAGATGGTCTGCCATGTGGGGGGAAAAAATTCTTCAAGAAACTTTGCCAAGGTGGCCAAATTCGTCGGCCTTGGTGGGCCTCATCCAAGTGGGCTTCAATTTGAGGTTTAAAGGGAGTTTGGTTAGGGTTTGAGATGCTATCAAGCCCAAATCCAATTTTTCTTGGCCCAATCAAATTTTCAAGGTTAAAAAGGTTGGATAATGATATCATAACAAGGATTTGATGAATTAATAGCATGTGAAAGTGATTTAATCAAATGATTAAACATAATGCTAGAAATCAGATAAAAAGGGGTTTGGAGGCCAACTTTAGGGTTTAAGGAAACTGTTTAGGGTTTTGATTTTAACCAATCTTTTGGGGTTTCAATTGGATTCCAAACATTTAGGGTTTCAATAGAATTGAAACACTCTTTGATATGGCTCAATTTGGTTGATCAGATGAAAAAAAGTTCTGCTTAGGTGGTATGATCTCACACCTTGATTTCCTTCACAAATCCATCTAATGGTTCTTTTTTGTGCCAAATGTTTAATACTATTCACTATGTATGGCTAAGATCTTGTCAAGTGCCCCAATAAAACTTTTCTAACTTAATTTGGACATTCCATACTATGATTTTGAAAACATTGTACTTAATATGCTTATCGATGTTACTATTCACTCTAAAAAAATGTATAATAAACATAGTATTGAAAAATCATAAATATTTATATTAACCTACAGTGAAAATCATTTACCAAAATTCAACCCCTAAGTGCCCTTAAAAATAAATTCACAATTTTGAACAAGTGTTTCGTCCTAAGTTATTGCGCCATAAAATTCTAAATAACCAACTAAATCTAGTAGCATAGACCATAACGTAAATAGACACTTCTAATTACTTCAAATAATTAAAATCGCATTTTTGGCACCATAGTGAGTGATAACACTAACTATGTTGACAGATTAAACCTATGTGATTAGTCGATTCATGAAAACTTACGGAGTTTTCACGAGGTTCCTAGAGTCTATAGAAATTTCACCATTGAATTTCAGCGGGCTGTTACACCATGCGTTGGTCTGGTGGTGGGCACGACATGACACTGTGCATGGCTTACTGATGGTAGGCATGGCATGGTGCCAAGCCTAGGCTTGATGGTGGGCACAGGGCGGTGCCATGTTGCTGCTGTGAGGCCCAGTCAGGTGGCTTGGGCATTGGTCCTGCATGGCCCTAGCTGGTGGCTTGGGTGATGAGCATGCATGGCCCAAGCTGATGGTCTGGGTGCTGGGGTTGCAAGGCACGAGCTGGAACTGTGTGCTGGATGGTGTGAGCGTACCATGGCATAGGGCCATGGCATGCTAACGATGTTGTCAAGTGCGTGCCATGGTGGGGGCCATGGCATGTCTGTAGACCTGTCATGCAGGAGCCATGGCATGATGGTATTGCTATTAGGGGCGTGCCATGGATGGGGCCATGGCATGCCTATGGGCGTGCTGATGGGTTGCTGGGCATGCTGATGGTGCTGGACATGCTGATGGTGTTGGGCATGCTGGTGGCCCGTAGGGCTGTCAAGGTATTTCAGTAATAGTGTTAAGGTAAGGCCCGTAAGGCTGTCAGGGCATACCAACAGCAGTGTCAATGGGCTATCAAGGCTGAGCCATGGCTTAGTCAAATGGAAATATGTGAGCCATCTTCCAATTGACACATGTCATTCCCGCAATCTCCCTAGGGTTTGCATTAGACCCCTAGAGAAGTCCTGCAAAGTTAGGCTCAACCCCATAAATGGCACGATCTCAGTTGTCCATGCATGTCTAGGACGTTGTCTTAGGACGATTTTTGTTGGGGTCTTGACTAGATAATGAGGAGCGCCGGTTTTTCAGTTGCCAAAACTTTGAGGTATGCTATTTAACTCTTGTTTGCGAAAAAGTGATTGGTAATAATTTTTTGCTAACATGTGTTGGTTGATTTTGTAGGTTGAGCATTCTTGTGGGTTTTTTTCTTGGCATGACCCAAAAATACCACCATATGGTGAGAAGAGAATCAACTGTATAAAAACTGAAATTCAAAATATACAATTAGCAATGGACATCAATGTTTTGAATACCGTTTCAATTAAGGTATTGGAACGACATATTTTGGTACCAATACCGTTTCGGGATAGTCTATATATAATAAATTAATTATATATGTATAAATTATATTTCAAAATAATATTAATGCAACTCTTAAAAAGTTAAAACACATATTTATAAAACTCAATAATACTTTTAAGTTAAGAAAATAGTCTTCATATGTGAAAATTGGAGTGAAAATTATGAAAAGAATCAGAATTTTTATATTAATTACAAAAATTCACTAATTTTGGCCGGTACTGGTACGGTTAGTATTTGACTCAATACGAAACAAATATATTTTCTATACCATTCACTATTTCTGTACAAGAAATACTGGCTAGTACGGTTCAAAATTCAAAACATTGATGGATATCTAAACAACTCAACATCGACTAGAAATAAAGACTGAGAGGTGTAATAGAAAATTTAAGAGGTTCAGTGTAGTTTTAGTAATTTCAATGTCGTGAGTACTTTATTTAGGCATGCTTTTTGGGAAATTTTGAGAAAATAAGATGTAATATATTTTAGCTTAATTTTCAAGGGAGGACAAGTAAACTTGTAAGGAATGTTTAGTTAGTAAAAAGCTCCGCTTCTGGAACAAGGGCTATAATATAAATATGAAGAATCGTGTTTTTGTATGGTGACTTTGCTTGCTTGGTTGGTTGGTTACTTTTTGTTATAGTAAAAAGTAAAGGATGTATTTTGAGAAGTTTGTCTACATTAATTGGTTAGTGACTCTGCTTCTGCAAGAAGGGTTGTAATATAAATATAAAGAACTATATTTTTGTATGCTGTTAGTAGGATATTAAGATGTGTCCAATGAACCGTGTTAATGCATGAATTTTGGAGCACAAATTAGCATGTCTCACTGCATGCATCTCTGCCCAGATTGCTTGCTAATGAGTTTTAATATTTGGGGTGAAAGTAATTTTGGCTCAAACTAACCGGTCACTGCAAGTTGGAAGTCAAGTAGGAATAGTTGATCTTTCAAAGACTAGAAGCCAACTGTGTTTCAAAATCTAGAAGCCAATTGTTAAAGAATTGACTTTCTTTCTTCTCACACATTCTAAACTATCCTCTTATTCATGGAACATGCATATTTCCTAATTTGCTTGCTACCATTATTACCATGTGAATTCATCCAAACAAACAGAGCAAATATACAAAATCAACAAGATGATGTGGTAGAGGTTAGACCATTGGTCCGTCTTTTCATTAATCAACCAGAAAATAGAGCAAATATACCATTAGTCTCTCCTAGAAAACTATAGTTTCATTACAAATATGGAGCAATCAGAAAAATGGAGCAAATATACCATTGGACCCTCCCATCATTAATCAACAAGAACAAGAAAAATGAAGCAAATATACTAAATCAACCAGCTATCTTCCAAAAGCATGGCGTCTTCCAATCACCAAAACTACATTATTTACAATTAATTTTTCAGAATTATTATGGTCCAAGAGATGCAATCCTCTCCATTGCGCCTAAATGAACAAAAAGTCACTACTATCATCTAAAAAAAATATGGAAAAACTAAAAATGATATTTCACATCGAGACTACCTGCATTATAGGAGCACTCGGTCCCATACGAAGAGCCTTTGTAGTGTATACTTGATCAGTTGTGTCTTAAGAGGCGCATAAAAAATTGGTAAAAGTGGCAATGCACTTAACAAAAAGATTGCATCCAAATATGATTGATTGCCCATAGTAGTTCACACCCACAAATGATGCAAAAGGCATTCCATATGCATTAGTCAAATATGTTATGTCAAATGTAATCACATCCCTGAATGATTCATACGCAACTCTACTTCATGTGTCTACCCAAAATACATTCTTTAACCGCATCTCATTGTCAACGTCTATCTCATAGTAAAAATCCAGATTTCTTTTTTGCATATCTTGAAAATAGTTACATAGAGTTATAGCACCTCCAACCCTAAGGTGAAGTTGTCATACTTTGTCAATGTAGTTTTGATACTCCTCCCCGATTGGCACATTCTAGTAATCTACCGTCTCAACAACCACTGCCTTGAAATTTTTGGATAGCTTTATTCCTGCCACCCCATTTATTTCAAGCCTCTTAGCCACACAAGCATCAACCTTCTTAAAACATCTAAAATGTCTTGCATTTCCCGGACTACAAACATGTGTGTGATCCAAGGTCACTTTAGATAGAATATATCCACCTTCATTTTTCAGTATCGCGTTAATCATAGCTATACACCCTATCTTCTCTGTCTGTCTTGGTTTCATAACATCGGCAGCCTTACTCTTTGATGTGCCTCCTCGCGCACATGCTAAGTAAAAGTTGTAAAACCATCTGACATTCCCATCGTCATCCTATCTAGAATTCTTTTTAGACATCCTAAACTCCTTCTACTTACCATACTTCATATAGTAAGACTGAGCTTCTTCTATAAATGAAAATTTCATTCCAACCGTAGGTTCTCCAATAGTTTCATCACATTCAATCTCCTTATCAATTCTTACCTCATCACACTCATTATCTGAATGTTCTATGTCGGCATCCATTGTCCATCCAACATTCGAATTGTCTACAAAGATACAGCACATTTGAAAACAAAATAGATGCATTGTATATGGAAGAACAAGCCAAAAAAGAAAAAAAAAATACCATAACGTAGTTTGAAAAAAGAATCGAAAAGGTAGTCAAATATAGAGACCTGGGCTATCCTAACATCTTGAGTTATAGCCACTTAATTCTTTCACTATATAACAAATAATGCTAGATATAAAAATAATTGAATCTCATTTCTTTTCAAAAGGTTTGCACAAAATTTATATATCTTAAAATTGCACAAATAATTTTCTACAAACTATTTTAGAAGGTAACCCAAAATTTATATAAAAAGCAACTCTGAGATCTGATTCCCTAAGCCACCAGGATTGACAACTTACATCATTTGAAAAATATTAATAAACATATTTAAATCTTGTCAAATATATATTTGTAGTAGGTCCCACCAAATTTTGTTGTTGGTTGAAAAATTTTAAATGGGAAGGGAAAGTAAAGGAAGACTATACATTGTCAAAATTTTTTTACTGTTCACTGTTCAATGGTAGAAAGATACATACTTTTGAAAAACCTTTTCATTGCTCACCATTAGTGTTTTTACTGTTCACAATTAGTGTTTTTACTATTTACTGTGAGGTTTTTTCACTTTTCACTACAATTGTTTAAAATACTTTTGAGATGAAATAAAACTGAGGATGACCATTTGGATACCTAGTCGAAATGAGCCGTATAGCACAAATGGCTATAGCTAAATACATTAAAAGCATTAGCATTGGCCTAGCCAAATGTCAGTGTCTATTCAAATTTTGGCTAAGAAGAGTAAAAATGATTTGCATTGGGGTGGTTAAAACTCTATGACTTGAGTTTTGAACTATAATAATTTTATCTCTAAAATATTATTTTACTCTAAAAATATTACATTGGATATTAGGTTGAGGAAAAAAATAGTTGAAAAATAATAATTTTAAATAAAATTTAAAATTTTAATTAATATGTGGAGTGTATTTATAAAATGTAAAAGAAATTATTAAAAATAGTTATTATTAAAATATATAATATTATATTATTATTTTAATTTTAAGATAGATAAACTAGTTTCTTCAATATCTTTGATTTTAACAAAAATCTCAATTTTTATCCAAAATTTGATATTTACAATGTCAACACCATTACCAATTTCTCTTGTACAAAGGGGAAAGTCGGTTCATGCCTTGTCCTACCCTCCCTGTCTTTACCGAGGCGTGGGGTGGGGATATGAAAGGCGTGTCGTTTTCGGACTCGAAAGAAAGACCACATAATGGAATAAAAACGATATTTAGAGTTTGGATCCAATTTTGTTTTTAATTATTATTATTATTATTATTTGTGCAAATTCTCGACCGTCCGCTCAGCTCTCACACCAGCCCCTTTTTCTGGAGCTTTCACAAGCTAGCTCTCTTTATTATTATTTTATTTTGTTCGTATAAACTCCCCCATCTATCTAGTATTTCAGCAACAGCAAGCCGCGGGAGGGAACTCAAAAAAAAGTTCACCAACGAACAAGACTTTTGGACAGCAACCTCTGACTCTCAGACAACGGACACCGTTTCCATGACTCTCGTCTCTCCTCCGCTTCACTCCAATCCCCATCCTCTCCTCTTCTCTTCCTCTAAACGACACCGTTTCCAACTCCTCGAGTTCCGCGTCATCCGTCGCAGAAGAAGGCTCAAAACCTTTCCTTCCCGTCTTTCCCTCCGATCCCAATTTCAGTTCCCTGACCTTTTTCACGACCTTTTCTCCCAATTCCCTTCCCTCAACTCGTTCGATTTCCTCGCTCCTCTCTCCCTCGGTTTCGCCTCAGCCTTTTCTCTTCGTCTCTCGCGGTTTAAACCCCCTCCCGTCGTCTCCAACGATGATGTCGGCGAGTGGATTCTTTTCGCCAGTCCGACCACCTTTAACCGTTTTGTCTTCCTTCGATGCCCGTCGATATCGTTCTCCGGGAGCGAGCTTTTGGAGGACGTCAACGAGAAGCTGGTGAAGGAGGACAGGCATTTCGTGAGTCTCAACAAGGGGAGGATGAAGATTCTTCTTGCGAGTTCCGAGGAAGAAGAGGAGTGGTTGGCGTATCAGAGAGTGTGTGTCAGTACCGACGATGGGGGTGTGATTTCCTTGGATTGGCCGGCCAACTTGGACTTGAATGAGGAGCAGGGATTGGACACCACGTTATTGCTCGTGCCGGGGACGCCACAGGGCAGCATGGATACCAACGTGAGGTCCTTTGTCTGCGAGGCGCTCCAGCGGGGTTGTTTTCCTGTGGTCATGAACCCCAGGGGTTGTGCGGGTTCGCCTCTCACCACGGCGCGGTAAGCGTCTGTCTTTTGTTCTTTCTATTAGTCTGTTTTTACTTTGGGTTGAGAGACGTGAGTCAATTGCTTGGCTTTTGTCGCATAGGAATGCTCTTTTGAGCTATTGCAATTGTCGATATGGGTTTTAAATTTTAATCGATTAACGTAGGGAGTCATGGCTCGCTCACTTGAATGTGATCTCAATGAAATTTGGGTAGAACTACTGGTGCTTGTTGAATAAATAAGTTTCATTGTTCTTCTAGAGAACTGGTTATCTTGAACTGAGTTTCACACTTTGAGTTTTTTTGTTGGCACGGTAAACTTGAATCAGCGTCAGGCTCAGGTTCATGGGCAGCAGAATTATCTTATCCGGGTTTCTTTTGATCATTTCTGTCAACAACAGCTAATAGTAGGGTCTTCTTTACTATTTTATTTTTCTGTAGGTTATTTTCAGCTGCTGACAGCGACGATATCTCCACAGCTATTCAGTTCATCAATGAGGCAAGACCATGTGCGACATTGATGGCCGTGGGCTGGGGATATGGTGCAAATATGTTGACAAAGTACTTGGCAGAATCTGGAGAGAAAACGCCACTTTCAGCTGCTACATGCATAGACAATCCTTTTGACTTAGAGGAGGCCACAAGGTCCTCTTCACATCACCTCGCTATTGATCAGAAGCTCACTGGTGGATTAATAGATATTCTCAGATCTAACAAGGTTGCTTTCAGCCTTCTGTCTTCTTTGCTTCATTCCCTTCCATTCTGCAGTGTTGAACTTTGAATAAACAGAATGATTGTTTTGGTATGCTTTAGATTGTTTCAGCCATTTTGAATTCATAATATTACCTCTTTATGGTAGTAAATTATGCTTAACAACTACTACTTCTCTAGGAGCTATTTCAAGGCAAAGCAAGAGGGTTTAATGTGGAGAAGGCCCTGTCGGCAACATCTGTCCGTGATTTTGAAAAATCAATATCCATGGTTTCTTATGGGTTTGATGCATTAGAAGATTTTTATTCACAGTCTAGCACTAGAGATGCAGTTGGGAAGGTGAAGATTCCTGTTCTATATATACAGGTTAACGTCTTTAACTCTAGTTCCATCTTGCTTTAATATTTGTACAAGACTAGTCGTCTTTCTTTTCTTTTCTTTTTTTTTCTGTTGGTAAGTACAAGTTTAGTCATGTCTTGTATTTCCTTACTGTTTAAAGTCTCTATATAGATACTATGCTTATATCAACCAAAGCTTTTACTGGCATACTTGAAATTTAATTTCAAGCTTTGCTAAATTCTCAGAAGTTTCCCGTTAAACAGAAAAGTAGAGAAAGAAATAATAATAATTATAATTCCGTTTTGATAAAACTCAGGAAGTCTGGAGATGATATTTCTGTTAGAAACAATGAAACGAGGTGTGAAAAGAGGTTGCCAAGTTGCTAATATTTCACCAGGTGCAAAGTCATCAAAGATACTTGTATCACTTCATTTGAATACCCTTTTCTTGCTTGAGGTTTTTACCTCAGCAGCAGCCTTGGTCATGCTACTTGAAAATTCCAAAATTTGTCTAGTGTTGAAACATATTTATTTCATATGATATTTACTAGCTTGTCTACTATTTGAAATGTCTGGAATTTTTATCTTATTAAAAAAAAATGTCGAGAATTTATTTAGTTCATAACCACCACCTCACCAAGCAGGAGAAAGTTCTAACTCATTCAAATTCCATCAATTTATCAGAATGATGATGGGACTGTGCCACTATTATCTATTCCCCGTGGTTTGATAGCGGAAAATCGATTTACAAGTCTGCTCTTTTGTTCTTCTATCCCTTCTAGTATTGTTGCAAGTAGCAAATCTGCTCTGTCCTGGTGCCAGCATCTTACAATTGAGGTATAGTTTTGTTAATTTTCATCATATCTTCTATATATAAAAACACTTCTTTGTATCTTAACCGAAAGTAGGGTGCTCTTTGCAGTGAATTGATAACATAAAATTTCTATAATTTCCCTTTCAAATATTACCTGTCTTGACTTAATTACTGTGTATGCATATATCCTACAAAGCATGTTGAGATTAAGTACATGATATTTTCTGGGTTCTTTGCTAATGTTTGATTGAGTCCAGTTTATGTGTATGATATTGGTTGATCATTGAGTTCAGTTTCATTTCCATGTCCTTGACTTTTCTGAAATCCAAACGTACGATTGTTTTTTCACATTAATTGAATCTTGTTGATCCGTAGATGAACATTTGATTTGTGCTGAAGTGAAGTCTTGCAATAAGGAAGTTCAGATTTTGCTAATATTCAATATCCAATGAAGCATAGATTTCTTTGTTGTTTTTAACCAATGGATTTCTCGTGCATTTTTTCCCCCCTCTTTTTTAGAAGCCTCAGTCCCTCAGTCCAGGTCAGCTCATGATTTTGTCTCTAATTGAGCTGTCTAAATTTCTCAGCTTGTCTTGCAATGCCATAAATTTATGGGCTGGCTGATGGTAACAACAGCAATAACTATAATCTGGAAATCATACTTCCCATTTTCAATCTTTAATATGATATTATCTAAAGCAATATTGATCCTTTTGTACATGGAAAGTAGAGAATTATTACGATATTATGGACCTTCCATCTGGAACTTAGTTATTGGTGAATGTTGCTATCAACATGTTAGACACTTTGTGATATGCAATTGTAAAATTCTGCTCTTTTAAGTTGGGATTGGGGGGTGGGGACATCATATGAAGTTATTGAATGCCAATACCTATTTTTATATGGGACTTTCATTTAGTCTTTATACTTCTAGGGCTGAGGCATGTACTTAATGGTTCTTAGTGATGCCTATGGGATCAGGGCCAGACACTCCTCTTGTAAAGTTTGTATTTGTTGCCCAAATGACTAATCCAAGAGGGGGGCAAATTGGGTTTGTTTTAAAAAATTAACAATTATAAATCAAATATACAATATAAAATATGAATAGGATATTAAGTAGTAGTAAATATAAAGAGGGTAAGAGAGATGAAAACTCAGTATTTTAATGAGGTTTAGTCCCACTGCTTACGTCCCCATGTCAAGCTACCCCTTGATGATTCTCAAATTCACTATTTAACCTTCTTTAGGTGGAAATAGAAACCTATTATACCTTTGATCAACACTGTTTCAAAGAATTTTCTACATTTACAATCACCTTACGAGTGATGATTCAACTATTCCCTGTGTAGAAATGCTACTACACTCACAAGGTTTACACACCTTTTTACTGTTTTTGTAAGAGTTGATAGTGGTTAGGTTATCAGAGTACACTCCTGAATGAGTGAAACGAAAACAGACATCACAAACTATATCTCTCTCAAAATAAACAAGTGTTAAGGCTCAATGCTTAGAAAAAAGAGATTGAAAACTTTTGATGAATGAATGTTGTAAAGCTTGTAGTTATGTGAATTTGAAGATCTCAAATGAGCTATTTATAGACATATGAGACTTCCTTTTCAAATTTAAAAAGATTCAAATGTAAAAAACAAGCATCGTTTATTTTTCAAAAATTTTAAACAAAAGTTTCTCCTTTTGTTATTGGAAAAAATAACATCATTCATTTTTCAATATTTTCAAACAAAAGTTTCTACCTTCTTGCATATGTCAAAAGAATAACCATTCACTTTTCAAAATTTTCAAACAAAACTTTTACTATTTGCATATGTCAAAAAAAGCATCAATCACATTTCAAAATTTTCAAACAAAAGCTTCTACTTTTTGCATATGTCAAATCAATCACTTTTTAAATTTTCAATATATCATGCGCATGTTAAAATGACAATCAATCATTTTTCAATTTTCAAATTTCAAACATATCATGCACGTGAAGAATGACATTCAATCATCCTTCAAATATTCAAATTACAGACTTTCAATCATGTTATGCACATGTGAAAAATAACAAATTAATCATCTTTCAAATATCAAACTAACATATCATGCACATATGAAAAATGCAAGTTGATGTCTCATGACAAAAGATTTTTTTTAGCCTTAAAACCCTTTTCGAGTTTTGAAAGAGATGTATAAAAAATACTCTTTAAGAGCTTTATTTGTAAGCTTGTTCCCTTTCTTGCTCATGCTTGATTTATTGATGACTTTGACTTCATTTTGTAGACAACTTGACTCTTTTTGTTAAAGACCCAAAAATTGATCAAAAAGCCCTAGGGTTGTTGGATGCTAATTTGATTAAGCTTTTAATCCTCAGAATCATAAACATTCTACCACGCTTCCAAATCCGATATCCACGGTGGCCCACTCTATTGACATTGACATTGTGGTTAGCCCTTTCATTTTTTGGCGGCTTGGCTCATCTATTAGTATTCAACGACTTAACACTATGCTTATACATAGCACCAAGGCATTTTAATCCAGCCTATAGGTTGCCTCCCCTGTGACTTGAACTCGTGACATGGTCTCTACTCTGATACCAATTGTTAAAGCCTAACCATTGATCCAAAAGCTCTAGGATTGTTGAATACTATTTGGTTAAGCTTTTAGTCCTTAGGATCATAACACTTTTATGCTTGAACTTATTTGTTATCATCAAAATTCATAAGCAGATATAGAGTTATATGATGCTTGAAACCTTGGGTTCAATAGTATTGTTCATTAAGGTAGCTATCTTTTTCCTTTTCAAATTGATGTAACCTGCTTTTTACTTCAAATTTTCAAGCCCCTATTGATTTTAAACCTTATTAGATATTTTTTTTTATCGAGAAACAAATTTTTATTAGAGTATGAAATAGACAGAGGCCCGAGTATACGGGACATATACAAGAGCTTTGCCTATGCATGCTAGTTTAGCGATACATATAAAAGACATGCCATTAAAATCAATTACAATCAACCAATGAAGTAAAGTATTGAAAAATAAACTTCTAAACTTATCCATTGACTGCTCTCAATCTTCAAAGTTTCTTGCATTCCTCTCCCTCCAAATACACCACCATAGACAAATTAGGACCATCTTTCACGTTGTTGCAATCTGAGGGTTGTACCGAATGTCTTGCCAAGTAGCTAGGAGGTCGATTACCCTTTTCAGTATCACCCAAACTAATCTCATCCAAGCGAAGAAGTCATTCCACAAGGTTGTAGCAATCTTGCAATGAAGTTATAGATGATCTACAGACTCTCCACTCCTTTTGCACATACAACACCAATCCATGACTATGATGTGCCGTTTCCGTAAGTTGTCTATTGTAAAGAGCTTCCCTAATGAAGCCGTCCATACAAATAAATTTTCCTTCAACGTTGCTTTTGCCTTCCAAATACTCTTTCATGGGAATGGATTTGTATTATGTGTAATCATGGCTAGATAGTAGGAGCGGAATGTGAACTTCCCTTTCTTAGAGGGCACCAAAAGATCTTGTCTTCATCTCCCCTCATTATATGGTTAGAGTACACAATTGAGGCTTCTTTCATTCTTGCTATGCCATAGAATTCTGGATAAGCTTCCTTGAGTGTCCTATTGCCACACTATACATAATGCCAAAATTTAATTTTGGACCCATTACCTACCTTAAAACGGATATTTTTTGAATACGTGTCTCATCCTTTTCTTATGTGTTCCATAGTCCCAGCCCATATAGCCCACTTATGTCATTCGAACGTCATCCTCCCCATGATTCACCATACTTTGATGCTATGATGGCTCTCCATAATTCTGCCTATTTGTTGTGGTATCTAGATAGCTATTTGCCAAGCAAAGCTTTTGTAAAAGCTTGCAAGTTCCGAATACCCAATCCTCCTTTTGGGATAAGGGAGCACACCGTGAACCATTTTACCAAGTGGAATTTAAATTCATCATTCATCTCCCCCAACAAGTAATCCCGTTGAAGTTGAAAAGAGTGAGAGAAACTGACCCTACTACCTCTACATAAAGACACCTTCTTCCAACTAGCCAATTTCCTCTCTAGTTTTTTCTAGTGCATAATCCCAAATCGATTTTGATTTGAACGGGGCACCCAAACAAAGGCCCAAGTATTTCATTGGCAACTAGGATATCTTGCATTCCAGAATGTTAGCCATGCTCTCTACATTTGGAACATTTCCACTAAGACTACTGCTAATTTAGCCCTGAAGTAGCTTCAAAGCACAAAAGGAGTGTCCTCAAAGATCGAATTTGATCATGACTAGTGCCACAAAAGATGAGGGTATCATCAACAAATAAAAGGTGAGATATGTGAAGTGAGCCAGTATTTGCCTCCCCTGGTAAGAATCCGGATAAGAACCCACCCTCCGCATACCTGGAATCATCTTGCTAGAAGCTTGCATTACAAAAAAAAAAAAAAATTAGTAGAGATAGAGGGTCACCTTGTCTCAGTACTCGTGAGCTTTCGAAAAAGCCCTTTGGTGTGCCATTCACCAAGACCCAAAAACAAACAGTAGAGATACACTGTTTAATCCAAGAACACCATTTCGAACCAAACCCACATCTCTCGAGCATGTAGAGCAAAAAATCTCCAATAATCACGGTCATAGGCCTTTTTCTCCATATCAAGCATACACAAGAGCCCCGACACTTCCGACTCCAGTCTACTATCCAAGCATTCATTGGCAATAACACTGAATCTAGAATTTGCCTACCTCGGGCAAGGCATTTTGAGATTAACTTCTCAATCATCGTGCTCAATCTATTTGCCAAAACTTTCGAAAGGATCTTGTAAACTCCGCTCACCAAGCTAATAGGGTAATAATCTTTTACTTCTACAACGCAAGATTTTTTTGGAATGAGAACAATAAATGTTGCACTGAGACCCTCTTTGAACATACCATTTTCATGAAACTCAAGAAATACCCCCATTATATCTTATTTGATCACTTCCCACCAAGTTTGGAAAAAAGCCATAGAAATACCCATACTGTCCTTCTTACTTTTGTTGTGCATCCCTTCTCGTCGTGATTTCTCCTCAAATTTTCCGATGTCATTGTTGGTGACTGGCAATGAGTATGAGACAACCTCTACAAACGTTTTAGATGTCAATCCCCCACATGTGCCCTTGCTCATTTGCTTTTTGGAAGTTTCATCCCCTCCATACCCCTTCGCTACATTTTTGCCTGCACTGCTACACAGCCCACACAATTCCATAGCTATCTTCCTCCATGCCTTGCCTTCCACTTCTTCAGGGATGATGATAAGGTTCTTTCTCCAACCAGCTCTGTACTCAACTATAGTCAAGTATCTACCAAATGCGTTGGAGGATCTCTGTGCAAGAAAAGCGCTGCTGCCTGAGTTGGATGTTCTCATGAACTCCTTGTCACCATTTGACCTAAAACATCGTCTAAAGTTTTTCCAACCCATGATGCAGTTGGTCTGCCCACTAATGGTTCTTTAGTCACCTTACTGCCTCCCTCCCTCTATAATGTGTATATGGTAACCACCTTCAACTGAAATCTCAAATATTTTTGTTTCAATGAGCACAACCGTCGAATATCCCATCCTTAAAAACTTACACCTCTGACCATGGTTGAATAAAATTTAGAAATGGTAATGGTCACCGCCGAAGCTCATCGGGATCGAGAAGCTTAGTTTAGCCTTAATTGCTAAGCTTAGTGTGTCTAAAATTACAAATATTAAGTTTTGTGAAGAAAAGAACAATAATCATACGTGTTTTGTTAAATTTGTTAGATATTAAGAACAAGCTTTTACAGTTGACACTTTCTTCTGCTCCGAACTTATCAATCACAGCAAATGTGCTCGATACGATCTTCTGATTTTCCTGAAGGTTTAGTTGATAATGGCAATAGCAATGCTTTCTTTTTTCATCTGGAAAAGGCTCCAGTTGGAAAACTTGGTTGAACTTAACCCTGTATGCTTTTCAGTGATATTCTGATGTGTGGTACATGCAGTGGCTTACAGCTGTGGAACTAGGACTTCTGAAGGGTCGCCATCCTCTCCTGAAAAATGTGGATGTTACCATTAACCCTTCAAAAGGCTTAGCTCTTGTTGAAGCTAGAGCATCTGATGAGAGTGGTGATATGGACAGGCTCTTGAATCTTACCGAATCAAACTCTCTGAATGGATATGATGTAGATCCAATAAAAAATATGCTAGAAGAGAGTGATACTGCTGCTAGCATCCACTTGAGGTCTCGACGAGATTCACGAGAAAATTTGGAAGTTGAAGACATGAGAGTGCAAGAAGTGGAAAATGGTGCTTTGCAACATGTTAACTCAGTTGATGGAGAATTCATTATAGAGGAGGGAGTCAGTTCATCAGACGGTGAAAGAGGTCAAGTGCTACAAACAGCACAAGTTGTTATGAATATGCTTGATATGACCATGCCAGGTACCTTGACAGGAGAGAAGAAAGAGAAGGTAATGCCTAGAATTGTGATTTTACTTGATATTTTGTCATGATTCCACTTGGATTGTACTAATGTTCTTGTAACACCCCTTCCTGTAAGCGTAGGAGTGTTACTAAATCATATATAGGAGTGTTACTAAATCATATGACATGTGCCAAGTAAGAGACTCAACATAATAGATTACCTCATTTTTACTGAAATCATAAAGCATAACCTTTGAAGTCTTGAAAACTTAAAACGATCTCATAACGTGAAATTTAGAGTTAATCCTATGTGTAAAGACACTTATTAGCTAAGTTCGAAATTCTGTAAAACTCAGCCTAATGTCTGGCCCATCTGCTCAACATCAACATCATCATCTAGGACGTCAAAAATATAAATAAATAAATAAAAAGGAGTTGAAGACCCAAAAAATAGCAAATAATACTGTAAACATAATAACTAAATTAGGTTTGTACTTTGAACCCTCCATGCATAATAACACTTACGTAGCATGAGGATCAATCATCAACATACAAGTAAGCACACAGCACATCCACAATTAATCATGGCAATTCTAACAGTGACTAAACACACGAAATGTTCATAGAGGAATAAACAATCAAATTAGGCAATCAATATGTTCTAATATACATGTTGGAAACTCTGGTCAACTCCTGTCATAAAAAGATCTTCCCTATTTGATACTCAAGATCTGGGTAGCCTCTTAATAAGGAATTTCCTAATTATTGCATCTCTGGCTTTAGGTGTTTTCTAGGTAATATTCCATAACTCTAAATCATAAAACTTTCCTAATTTATTCTTATGTGCCGGCAGGCTCTAAAGGGTGTGATTTTCTGGGGTTTTTGTCAAGTCAATGCAGCTGTGACAGATTAGGAAACTTTTAGGGCTGCCTTAGGCCAGTTTTCTCGTTGAAACCAAGTCATTTAAACCAAGCTCTAAATGACTTACTATAGGAAAACGAATCTCTCAGTCTTAATAAAGTCAAAACAGCAATCAAATTTCACAAACATGCAATACAATAAATACATAAACCTAAAATAGTTGGGCCCATGGGCCTAACTTCGAAAATTCCCAACTTATGGGCCCAAAGGGCTTGAGGGTGACAGTTCTGTATGAAAAAAATGATGTTGGTATTGTATCATTTGCCTTTTGTGTGAAGAGAAAAATGGCTAAGTAATCTGGATTTACAGCATTTTGGATATTGCATTTTGCATTGTCATTTATATAGTTTTTATTTTAACAAGATAATTTCCTGCTAGAAATGTCAATCAGCAATCTTTTCATTACCATGCTTTCTCATTAATGTATGTGTAAAACATTGGCCCTTTTAACCATAGAGGAATATTAGATGTCTTTCGATAAGTGGCTTTTCCATCCTTTTTTATGACATGGAACCTCACCAAGGTAGGGCCCTTCAAACCCACCCTTCAAGAGTAAACCCCAAATACACCCGCCAATATCTTGTATCAGGTAATCTAGCAGAACCCATAGTGTGGAATCGAGTCCAGGATGTAGAGTGTACAGCTCATCCAAAATCTGCCTTTTGACCACTTATGACTTCCAATCTGCATTGCCATGGTTAGACTCAATTATTAATAGGGTTTTGTCTACACCAATGGAGGGGGAGTATTTTTTTTTTTTTTTTAGAAAAGTATATTGATAAAAGAATAGGCAAAAGCCACGTTCAGTACAAAGAATGTCGTAACTACGTAGGAGCAATAGAAATAAGGAAATCATGTAAATCTTGGCCATTAAAATTTACAGCAATGGCCCAAGTACAAAGAGTTCTAAAAAAGAAAGCTTTCAGCTCCTCCATTGATCTCCCTTTGTCCTCGAACTTCTGTTCATTGCGCTCCTGCCACACACACCACATAATGCAAATCGGAATCATCTTCCATAAGGCCTCAAAGTATTTCAAGAGCCACATGAAATTATTGGAGTCAATTAAAACTTTCCAGAACAAGTAATTGGCTTCCAAGTTTTGCTATGAGCTACTTGGTGCATGTTTGGTATGTTGTTTTGAAACTGTTTCCAAAACTTGATTCACAAAAAATGTGTTCGCCAAACATGAATGAGAGAGAGAAAGAGAGAGAGAGAGACAGAGAGAGAGAGTGGCACAAAGGGGATCCATCACATAGAGGGGGTGGATCTCCTCCACCTCAGGTTGGGTTCCACTGCCTTGCATGGTGGTCCCCCCCCCCCCCCCCCCCCCGCGGGGACGCAAAATAAAAACCCAGCACTCCTGGGCCCTACACTGCCCAGTGTGGAGGGGCACCTCCTCTTCCCATGGGCACTTTTATATCTTTTAATTTTTGGGGGGTATTTTTAGTGAGGTGGACACTTGGCTAGATTTTATTGGGTATCTTAATATTTTGTCCCTTTTTTAACCTTTTTAATGTTTTGTTTTTGTTTTTGTTTTGTTTTTTTTTTTTTTTTTTTTATTGGGTGTTGTGTGTAGATCTAGTGCAGTTGGCAAGATTTTATTGGGTATATTGATGGTATTGATGACAGTTGATCATAGTTGAAACCATTTTAAAAATATATAATAACAGAAACAAATAAAAATCGAAACTAAAAATAAATCACAACCAATACATCTGGACCCATTTCCCAAAATTTTTTGTTGAAATCAAAACAAGCCTTTGATAGTATGCATTTCATTTTCTAACATTTTGTGGTTCTCTTTGGCTTCTTGTGATTGTTGGTAGGGAGCACTAGATTAGATTCATCACTTCTAGCCTGAATTAATAGTCACCCGATTGCTTGCAATAGTTCTTTTATAACACTTTACACTTACCTAGTAATTATACCCAGGTCTTGACTGCTGTGAATCAAGGAGAGACACTTCTACAAGCTTTGCAAGATGCTGTGCCAGAAGATGTTCGTGGAAAGCTTACAGCTGCTGCAACTGGAATTTTGCAGGCCCAAGGCACACACTTAAAATTTGATGGACTCCGTGATGCTGTTCAGATTCCGGATGTTCCATCAGGATTAAAATCAAATATCCAAGAGAAAGTAACAAGATTATCGGGTGCAGAAGGTATTGAAAAAGACCACAATTCTTCAGACCAGATAAAGCAGGCTGATGAAGTGACAGATTGCTCGACTTACACACAACCTGGCTCAGAAAATCCTACTCTAGAACCTGAATCAGATCTCTCTGAGGAGAAATCACAAAGATCTGTAAATTTGGGTCAGTTTCAATCAACAGGTGGTGATGGAGTTGGTGATGGAGTCGATATATCTGATTCCATTAGGAAAGACAGCACTGAACTGGGGAATGATGATAAATCTGCTGAATTCTACAAAGAAAATCCTGCTCCATCTCTTGACTATGGTGAGACGGGATCAGAAACAGGTGTTAACCCTAATTTTCCTAGTCAGACTGATAAGGCAGGCGGCAGCAAGGAAGAAACAATTAATGAGCAAAAAGATAAGGACAGTGGAACAGCTCAAATAGAGACAAGAGAGGAAAATGATAATAATAAAACTGAAGAGAAAACCGCAGATTCTTCAACTGACCGAAGTAAGGTGGCATCAGCCAGTGTAACAGAAGTATCTCTTGGGTCCTCCTCTGAGGCCCAAGTCATGGAAACGGAAGATAATGATAATCAGAAGAAGGAAAACAAGAACAAGGATCAGACTAAGGTTATCTTGGGTGATCCTAGTCCCCCTACCTTCAGTGTATCCCAAGCATTGGATACTTTAACAGGGATGGATGATTCCACACAAGTGGCTGTTAACAGTGTTTTTGGTGTACTAGAAAATATGCTAGATCAGTTGGAGGAGTGTTCAGATGAGGAAAATGGAGTCCAGGATAGGAATGATGTTGAAGACTCTGTTACTGAGACAGATAATGCTGTTGGCAATCGGAAGTTGGAAGAGAAAGAAGAAAATGAAAGTGAACAGAGCATGCAGTTGGATACTTTGGGTGATCATCCTGTGTATAATCACCATGTTGGCATGCAGTTACCCCATGTTCCAAGAATTGGAAGCATAGAGGAGGAAACCATGCAATACCTCAGTTCTTCTAATGGGAAAAGTATGGATATATCTCAGGGTATTAAGAACAATATCCATGTGAGGATGGGCAAAACCAAAAATAAGGATCAATTAGTTGGTAGTAAGCTTCTGGCTGATATGACAGACAAGCTTAGACGTGTGACTAATAATCCAATGTACATAACTGCAAATCCATATGGGACCGCTTTTGACAACAATTACTTGCGCAAATATCTTGCTGCAAAGAAGCATTCAAAATCACTTGACTTGGATTCAACAGCTGCTCTCTTGCTTGACTATTTTCCAGAAGAAGGTCAATGGAAGCTGTTGGAACAACCAGAAAATATTGGGATCTCCAATGGCAATGTTGTTGAGAATAAGTTTGATACGCCCTCACCTGCAAAGCTAAATGATTCAGAAAATTTTATTGAACCATCCTATGTCATATTTCATACTGAAAAGCAGCAGGAACCAGTTGTGGAATATGAAACATCAGACCCTACGAATAGCAAAGTTGAAATTAGTGATGATAAATTAGTGGAGTTGATGCAATTTGTGAAAAATATTGTTATGGATTCATTGAAAGTTGAAGTTGGTCGTAGACTAGGCGCAATTGATATGAAAGAAATAAAACCCAGGCTTGCTAGAGATTTGGAAGTTGTGGCAAATGCTGTGTCATTGGTTGTTGGACATGAGGAGCATATTCGGTGTGTAGAAACACCTATCCGCTGTACTTCAGGAAAGCTTGGGACTCTTCCTGGAAAGCATATTATTAGAGCCATTTCATCTGCTGTTCGGGACACCAGCTACTTGAGAAGAGTGCTTCCTGTTGGTGTTATTGTAGGGTCTAGCTTAGCTGCCTTAAGAAAATCTTTCAATGTGGCTACAGTAAAAGAAAATAATCAGAGAGAAGTTCTGACCCATGTGCAAGGCAATAACTTGGGGGTAAAAACTCATAGTAAAGTTAGTGTGGCAGAGATTGAAAAAAAGCCGTTTACTAAATCTAGTCATAAAACTAGTTTGGGCAGTTCAGTAAACAGAGAAGTGGAAAAGGATGAATTGAAAAACTCAAACAATCATACTGTCATGGTTGGTGCTGTAACGGCTGCACTAGGGGCTTCTGCTTTACTGGTGAGCCAGCACGTAAGAGTTTTGTCTCTTTTGATGCTATTGTTCTTCTTGCGCTCTTTAAATTTGTATGAAAGTATGCTTGTATCTATCTTTGGAGCTCTAGGTGATGTGTCTGTCACATCAATCGTGCTTGGAGTTTGTACTCCAGGCATGTAAAGTTTTGACATGTACATTTTCCTCAAGAATAGCAGATCCACTTTGCATTTTAAAAGGAAAAATAATATTTGCACTTTCTCCCTAGTTTTCATCCTTTAGTTTGACATCAAGTAATCATTACCTAGAAGCCACTTTGATATATTTGCTTGTTGATGGTTTTTTTCCTCCTTTTCATTTCCTTTAGTGTTTCATTTTTTTTTTTTTTTCTTTGATAGGTAAAAAGAAATTTTATGAAACCAAGTACTTGGCATAGCCCAAGTACACAGGAAGTATATAAGAGAGAACACATAATTACAAGCTACGAGATAGAAAAAGCCACATGAAACCAAGCCTCATTAAGTACAATAGCAGATGCGCAAAGTAATAATGTATGGAAGAAAAAATCTCGAATCTCTCCCAATAAGCGTTCTCTATCTTTAAAACTATGGCCGTTCCTTTTAAGCCAAATACACCACATAAGACATAGGGGGAACCATCTTACACTGGAGAGATGGTGGACTTAGACATTAAAAAATCTAATTTACCTTTTTCATTTTAAACTTCTGATTGCCTTTAGAATATAATGAGCTGACCTTTTTCTTGGTGTATTTTGATATGTATGAACGCAAAGGGTTTGTACAAAGGCAATGAAACTGCTGAAACTTCATCAGAGTACTTCAAGGTGAAAGCTAATCATCATCAGGAGCCTGAAAATGTTGAGGGGTCGGTATCTGAAAAGAGCCAGAATAACATAGTCACATGCCTTGCTGAGAAAGCTATGTCAGTTGCTGGTCCAGTGGTACCAATGAAAGATGGTGGAGTGGATCAAGAAAGGTCTTAACCCATGACACATATTCTTTGTTTAGATTTATCTGCTCTTGTTTGAGTTTCACTTAATTGACTCTTTTCTTTCCAACATCAAATAGGCTTGTTGCCATGTTAGCAGATTTGGGTCAAAAAGGTGGCTTGTTGAAGCTTGTTGGCAAACTAGCTTTACTCTGGGGTGGCATACGTGGTGCAATGAGTTTGACGGACAAACTTATCTCATTTCTTCGTATAGCTGAACGACCCTTGTTTCAGAGGTAATTTAAATTTTTTAATGTCAAAGTCAACCATCTCTCCATTCAATCAGAGAATGTGGATTGACATAAATCAACTCCTATTGAATCTAAGTTGGAAGATATTACATCATTGGGAAGGTTACAGTCCCAGTGATGATTTTCGTCAAACATGTATTAGGGATTCTGACAATTTCAGCAGATATCCTGGCTATGTTTTGATCATAATCCGTATTATTGTCCTTTTAAACCATTCAGCAGATATGTTGTCCATTATCAAGTTCTAGAGTAAACGAATTTGTGCTTATCTGATCTAGATAGGAGGTCAAATATTTGAGAGGTAATTTTTTAAATAGAAGTGTAACTTAAGGAATTTGCTCTTGAGATCTGATTAAAAGCTTGATTCAGCTATCTGCTTCTGCAACATGACCATGCGAATTGCTTTCCTATTGGCTCCACTGTGGTTGTTGAGTGATCTGTCGCTAATAATTACTCTTTGTAAAGAGAATATAGGATGCATGATGGGCCAGATGGTGAGAAGTATTCACATGTCCAACTCTTAATGATTTTGTTAGGCTCTGTTGCAGGGAATAAATATAATGGAATAATAGGTTGTTTTATTGGAAAGTTGGAAAGATAGGTACATATGTTCACGTGCAAGTGGTGTATTGCTTAATTTTGTCACTTCTTCCTGAAGTATATGTTCCTTCTCGCTGATCCTACACTTTTTATGTTTTGCAGTCCCTGAGTGTCAGCTGTAGTGACACTAGTGTGAAGGGAAAATCAAGGAAATGACATAAGTGCCCTCATAGTTTAAAACTAAGGCATTTTTTTGAGTTCTAAATCAGTCTGGATTTATATTCTGACAAAGGCAATATAAAATAGTTGCTTTTAAGCCCATGTACGGATGTGTTTGATGTTAAACAGATTGCATGATTTCTTGAAGATGCAAAATTCTGAGCTTCTGTATAGCTGTTTGGTCCACAAATTTATAGCTGTTTGGTCCTTCAAGCATTTCTTTTATGGGGGGCGCTTGTTTTGGGTTTTTTTTTTTTTTGTTGTTTGGGGGGGGGGGGGATTGAACTTCTTGGTATCCTGTGCTCATTATTTATTTGTTAACTTAACTATCTTGGTTTCTTTCCCTAGGATTCTTGGGTTTGTAGGCATGGTTCTTGTTTTATGGTCACCGGTTGCTGTTCCTTTACTTCCAACACTGGTGCAAGCCTGGACAACAAATACTTACTCTGGAATAGCTGAGTTTGTTTGCATTATTGGCCTTTATGCTGCCATTATGATACTTGTTATGATATGGGGCAGAAGAATACGTGGGTATGAAGATCCACTTGAACAATATGGGCTGGACTTGACATCACAAAAGGTATGCGTTCGGGCTAGATTTGTCAGGCAAAATCCTGATGCAGTATCATTTACTTGCTATATTGAGGGGTGTATGAGGACCTTTTGATTTATTTTTTCAGCCAAAAAACATTATGAGCTGTCAGAGGAGTTCTGGATAGGCCTAGATATTATAGGGAGAAAGTATTGTGCAGATCTAGGGAACACAATCAACTAGATAGTGGACCTCGGAGGAGTGTTATCTACCTCGAGTTTCTCATGTAACCCAGTTTTAATATCCTCCCAACCAAACCCCCCCCCCCCCCCCCCCCCCCCCTCTCTACTCCTTTTCTCTCCTCTCGTGGACAAAAAAAGCACAACCCTACAATCTTTTTTGTGATTGAAATCCTTCCCCATTATTTTCTATGTATGATTCATTCAGCTACAAATGCATTTGCGTTTCTTCTTTCATTCTTAAATATCCTGTTAATTCTATCGTCTTTGAGGTGGCATAAATTGTCTGGTGTTGTGTCTAGGACAAAATTTGCTAATATTGAGCTCCTTGCTTGCAGATCCATAACTTTTTGAAGGGTTTGATTGGAGGAATCATCCTTGTTCTATCAATACATTCCGTAAATGCATTACTTGGTTGTTTGCATCTCTCATGGCCTCCTACTCCATCTCTTTCAGATGCCATGAGATGGTTTAAAGTATATGGGAAAATACTCATGCTTGCTGGTCAAGGACTTTTTATTGCCACTTGTGTTGCAACAGTGGAAGAATTGCTTTTCAGGTCATGGCTGCCTAAAGAAATTGCAGTGGATCTTGGACATCATCAAGGAATTATCATCTCAGGGCTCGCATTTTCTTTATGCCAAAGGTATATTCTTGATTTACAAATGACATCTTGCTGCCTTCTATCATTTGGTTTCTTTTGTTTTCATTTGCCTCTGCTTGTGTTAGCTGTCTGGTTTAGGTTGCAACAATCACATAGGTTTAGCTTTTAGTATCTTAAGTTCTAAACAGATATTGGCTCAAAGCATGTCTTCTGAAACTTTCCTTTCTTGTGGTATCACCCTATATCTAGATATTACTGAAATAATTTGCAAATGCTTATGCTATAGTGCCCTAGCAGGCAAGAAATTGTTTTTTTCTGTTTTGGAGGGTTACGGTTCTCAGTCTGCTAACTGTATGCATTCAAAATGTAATGTGTCTTGGTTTGGATGGGATTTCAGGTCTCCACAGGCTATACCCGGGCTATGGCTTTTATCTTTGGGTTTGGCAGGTGCATATCAAAGAAGTGAAGGCAGTCTCTCCGTTCCAATTGGATTGCGTGCAGGGATAATGGCTTCAAGTTTTGTTTTACAAAAGGGTGGCTTTCTAAATTACAAGCTCAACTTTCCTCTTTGGGTAACTGGGATTCATCCATTCCAACCATTTAGCGGAGTGGTTGGTTTTGCTTTTGCTCTAGTTTTGGCAATAATTCTCTATCCAAGACAGCCTCTGCAGGAGAAAATGAAAAGTATGGAGTGAGGGAAAAAGTGCTGGTGAAGATTGTTGTGTTGCACTTAATGTTGTTGATACCTATGTGGGCTGCTGTGGAGAAAGGGAAAAGAAAGACAAATGCAAAAAGCAAACCGGAAGAGAACTAAAGAAATCGAAAGCTAATGCCCAATTCCCATGGGGGATGCTGCACGAGAGGAATTGATTGTGGTGTACAGTTTGTAAATACAAAATGGTTAATACAAGGCAAATTTTCAATTAGGAAAGCGATGTGTATGTCTGCATAAGTTTCACTTTGGAATGCGTCTTGTGAGAGAGCTCTCATTGTATACATCACGTGAGCAGATAGATAGAAACACTCCATGTTGAGGTTGTAGCATACGGATTGGAAATCCAAAAGGCAATGTAAGATCAATTTTGTCCCCGTCCCTGATTTCACGTGTCCGAATTCTTGGCCAGGTTTTTGTCTGAATTGTCTTTCAGTTGGGCTTCACTTTGAAGTTCAAAGTGAAGTTTGAAGCATGCTGCACTCAAGCTCGCTGTCAGATAATCATGCTTCCTTCTCATGAAACAATCTATATACTCATGATTTTTTTCTTATTATATAGGCATTGTGTGACAAAGAAACATTTTTCCCACTTTCAATATAGGGTTAAAGGTAAAATTAGTCCTGAGTTTTCACACATTTGTGTAAAGCTCCCTAAGTTACCAATTTTAGAATTATAATACTTGGGCTTGAATATTTTCCAATTACCTTCCCCCACCCAACTCCCATTAGGTTCATTCATTCATGTATGGGGCATGAAACAGCTTATGTATACTCTTGCTCTTTTTTTCTTTGTTCGAATTATGTTTTCTCGATACTATATTCTATAATTGAATGATAATTCAGTATAGGTAAAAGCAAATAATTGAGATATTGTAGTTCGAGGAATTGATCATTACATGAAGGACACAGATATGAAACGGTGATTTGAATTTACAAAAGTCTCTTGGTGTGCCTTAAACAGCTGAAATATAAGATGAACGTTGATATATGCACGAGGTTGTACACAGAACGGTGCTTGAACGGTAAAATTTCACAACGTTTCTTGCACGACCTCATGCAAAACACCCCATGCGCGAGTAATTTCTCATATGAGATAATATGTAAACCTTGGGTTTGCTCACTGAATCACCTCCTCTTCATGCGGTCTAAATCTGGTCAAATGGAGCAAAATAAAATTAGAAACGGAACACAAACTTAAGCTTGAAACGGCTTAGTTCTAAAATGGTATTTCATTTAGTTTTTGACACGAGTACCGGGAAGTAACAGAGTTTTTATTAGCAAAATAGGTAAGAAGAGGCAACTCGAGGTGGCTTCCTACCTAGACATGACTACAGTAGCTAAAAGTGTCCATCTAGATTCCGAAATGAGTACTTGGATTTCAAACTCGGGCCAGGCACCGAATTGGGTTAGCTTGGGTTATGACCTGGGCTGAAACCCAGACAGGTTCCAGGCTATATCTTTTTTTTTTTTCCATAAAAGCCTACTTATTAATTTTTTTTTTTTATGAAAAGGATAATGTTGAAAAGCCTTTTTTTTTTTATATATATCTAAAAGCCTATATTCTATTTCAATTTTTTCAAGAAAAATGTTAAAAAGCATCTCTTTATATATATAAAACAATTAATATTTATAGTTAATGTTATAAGAAGTTTCCTTTCAAAAATAAAATAAAACAACTAATTGCCTTTTTAACTAATTACATTATTTGGTATTTATACATTACATTACAAAACACAATTACAATATATGAAAATTATATATCTAATGGTCCTATTTTACTGCAAGACCATGTTCTAATAAAGTTGAAGTCATAAAAATTGCACTGCACAAATTCATTTGGGACATCAAAATCCTAACCACTGCGGGATCAAATTATGCTAGCACAGACTCAAATGGTTCATCTTAAGCATAGATAATTAGACTTCTCAGGAACTATCTCTGCAAAAATGACATTTACATATCAATGACAATATTAGAGAAACATTTCATTACTTTCTTCAATAAGCAGATCACCTAACCATATGTAACTAATTCGACGATATGTAGTTCTTCCTAAATGAAGAAGCGAATGTAAATTGGTCCATGAGAGTTTCGCTTTCATACCAAGACCATTTCTTGGAATTGTATCTTCAATGCTTTTCAAAAACTTGTATGATTTGGTAATTTGTATCATATGGGAGAACTCTCTATCTCTAAATTAGTGCATGAACTTACTATTGTATCAAATTTGTCTACTACAATCTCCAAGAGCTGCAATAACAGAATGAACTTCAGAGAAGCAACTTTAAATGAGAAAATGGCACTATAAATGGATATCTAAATAAATAAAATTAACCCGCACATATGAAGTCCATATAAAGCTGGTGATGTTATATCATCAAACACATGAAGAGATTGAGATTGCTAATGCAAAAGTCCATCAAAGAAACCCAAAAGGGGAAAGAAAGAAAAGAGCAATATAGATGACAGTTATAAAAAAAGATATAATCGTGTAAGCTCTTCTACTTCCCTCAATGTATCTAGTGCTTCAGGTGAATATGCAAGAGTGAGCAAGACAGCAAGAGGTTGAATCTTATCTTTGGTTGAAGAAACCAAAGATCTAGGCAGATCAATAGTGAAAAACAAAACATGTTTTAAAAAAAAGAGCAGATATAGAAAACCATGTTTATAAATGCTCAAAGAGAGAGAGATAGAGAGAGAGAGAGATTTGCATGGGGGTGTAGCTAGGGCATCACCTTTTGGCTCTTGTTTCTAGTAAACCTACTAGGGCATCACCGTTGACCTTTTGGTATTAAACCTAGGTACCAGGTTTAAAATTGGTACCCTGATGTCAAAACTGCATTTGGGCCGAATAAGCCCGATTTTGAAGATGCAGATTCCAGACTCCGTCAGGAAAAAAATCCAGCCCAAATGAATAGTACTAACAGTAGCACCCTACTTATTAGAAACTAGACAAAATGAGCCTAAAGAGTAAGACTTGCCAGCACTCCATTAATTCAGGTTTGAGTCATAGCTTATATTTCAGTCCCACTAAAGAATCCAATTAATTATTTGGTGACTAATACCAATAATCTAATTAAAGTGAGTCCATATTTAGTTTCACCTTAGGATCTAATACATGCCAAACCACAAAAGAGTAAACCAAAAACCGGTGTTGATGGTATCGGATAAAAGAGCTTAAAAACTTCTACACCAAACCAAAAGTTTATTTGCATTTTTATCTATGTTCCATTGCATTGTGTCACCACTCATTACTCATGAGAGAGGATTCTTTTTTTCTTTTTTTTTTTCATGTTCAACTTTACAAGTTGGTAGGAGACACCAGTGTCTACACTACCCCTTCCTACCATGTTTGGAAGTGTTTGAGCCTTTTGCTCATATGATAGGAATATAAGGTTTTAACTTCTAATTGGTTTTATGCAAAAGATAATCAGTGAAAAAGATTTTTGAGCATGTCAAGCATGCATTAAAAGCCCATTTGAGTATGTATAAAAGATTTTTAAATATTGATTGTATATTATTAACACACATCCCCTTATGTTGATCATGACATGGCTCCACACATAACTGTCAAGCCAGTTTTTAGGGCTAGGAGACTGGGGGAGAGACCATATTTTAAAATCTAATCATAACCTTATATTCTAAACTTTTAAAACCCTATATACTAGTGTAGAAAAAGTACAAACCTCAAGAACCTAAGAAGTAATTTTCCCTTAAAATGAATGGCAAAAGATGATCATCAATGTACCAACCCCACTTTTAATAAGAAGGGTTCACAAAACACAAAACACAAATTGAAATGAAATGTAAATAATTCCTCATAGCCAACCAATCCAATTCAACCCAATTTCTTAGGGTTGGAAGAGAGAACTCTTATTGGGCCATAGGCTAATGAGTTTCTTTAAACTCCATTAAATACCTTCTATAGCCCTAGCCCATTTAAAAATAGAAAATCTTCCGTCTACATATAAAACAAACAAAAAGGTTCCTATACACTACCGTTGGACTGACAAATGTTATTGCCACGTCAACTACTATTTTAAAAAAATTATCCACGATTCAACCCAATTTTTACCCCGTGCATCCCCAAACCTCCATCTCCCTCTCTTCCCAAGTTTGTGCATTTTCGTTTGTCGTGGAAACTACAAAGTCACTTTGAGGTTGTCTTAATTCACCATCCAAATCATTATGTCACCTCTTTTAACCTTTGCAACTTGTTATGGACTAGTGGAAGAGCAGATGGGTTGAAGGAAAGTTAGGGATGGCAGAGTAAAGTCAAAGACTTGAAGTCGAAGAAGAGGAAACTAAAGTCAAGGACTTTTTAGTACTATGGGGTCATTTACAAAGCAGGGGAAATAAGGCAAAACGCACATCATTAGAGAAAAGTGAAGTGCAGCGCTTAAGAGCACTTGAAGGCGCACCGTTTATTATTCTATTTTACGCATCGTTTTAATTTCCTTCAGCGTATTTATTTTTTTTTTTTCTTTATTTTTTTTTTTTTTTTGGCTTTCTGTTATGTTAGTGGCTACTGTATTGTGTCAAAGGTTGTTAGTAGTGAGCTGAGGGAATATAGGAGAGAGAGGTTGCAAAATCACATCATCAAATATCTTGTATTTGGCTTGTCTAAACATTGGAGGCTAGGGTTTCTCAAAAACCCATCTATCCTTATATTTTATTCCGTAATGTGCAGTAATATTCAGTTCATCTTCTTCTTAAATTCATATCAGAAGTTTCTCCATTTTCTCTCTATACATCTTTTTACCTTTCTATACAATCAGAATCATAACAATGGGTATCCACAAACACCGTTTCTAATGGCTAAGAGCACTAGATCCAAACAACAATAAGAGGCTATACAAAGGCAGGTTGAGTCACTTGAGCAAGGAATATAGGAGCTGAGAGAGCATATGCGAGCTATGATGGCCACACAAAACAAATGATATGTTGTGCACAGTGGTAGCTAACTAGAATCGGGGACCCCACCAAGAACTAGATGTGGGACCAAAAAACTTTGACCATCAGAGGCATGGAATGAGGGGGAATCAAGCTGGACTTCTCACATTTTGATGGTGCAGATCCAAAGGGGTCGATATTTAAGGCCTCTCATTACTTTGACTTTCACCAAACACCTACAGCTCAAAGATTATTCATGGCTTCATACCACATGGAGGGCCAAGCACTAATTTGGTACCGAGATGCAAAGGACATAGAGCAGTTTACATGCTAGCCGACCTTTCATCAAGCCCTCCAAACGCGCTTTGGAACCACCACGTACAATGATCCCATGGAAGCTCTAAGAAGGCTGAAGCAAACTTCATCAGCAGTAGTGTATAAAGATGAGTTTGGAGCCCTTTCAAACAGGCTTAAGGGGCACCCAGATGCTCACAAGCTGAGCTACTTCATTAGTGGCCTCAAAGATGATATCCGTCTTACACTTTATCTATTGAATACGTTGAACTTATGCGCAGCATTGGGCCTCGTAAGAATACAAAAAGAGTACCTTGTCAATATGAGTAAAGCAATAAAACCATGGAAGGAAAAGAATTACTCATTAACAACAAGGGGTGGCCACGGGTGCTATTCTGGGGAGGGTTCAAGCCGAGATAATAAAGTAGCAGTTCTTATCAAGAAGGTTTTCTCTACACAGATGGATGAAAAAAGAAGAAAATGCTTATGTTACCATTGTGAAGAGAAATGAAATCCAAACCATGTATGTAAAACTCCCAAGGTGTATCTGCTGCAAGGTTGTGAAATGGGTGAAAGGGAGAAATCAGATGAGATATTTTATGACTCTAAGGATTTTAAGGAAGGAATAGAGTTGCCTACTATCTAAAGGGGACCAGATATTTCCATTAATGCTATCACAGGAACTCCGGAACTCATACGTTAAACACTGTGAGAATCCATGGTACGATTGGGGGAGAGAAGTTGGCGATCTTGGTGGCCAATGGAGAATCAATTTATTTGTAGAATCCTCAACAAGGCTGTCGGTCAAGGTGGCCAATGGAGATACCATCCATAGTCAAGGAACTTGCAGGGAGGTAAACACTAAAATTCAAGGTAATTCATTCTATCCAACTTATAACCAACTTCCTTTGGATGGTTATGATGTTGTTTTAGGAGTCCAGTGGTTGGTCACCTTATGCCCCTATTATTTGGGATTTCTCTGTGTTGACCAAGGTTTCAAGTTTTATGTAATTAAAAATCTACACATGGATTTTGATGATAACAAATGAATTCAAAGAATAAAGGAGTCTCAAGCTCAAGTTGTCCACACAATGGAATCAAGTACATCAAGGAACCAAGCATGAGCTAGAAGGGAACAAGTTCACATTAAAGTCATAGAGTAATGTTGTAAATCTCTTAAAAATTTGAAATTAGGATTAAGACTCAAAATTAATATTTTATCATAAAACATTAAAATACATTTTCCACATGTACATGAATATTTTGAAAATTAAATTTGAAAATTTTAAAAGATGATTGATTGTCATCTTTCACATGTGCATGACATGATTAAAAGTTTGAACTTTGAAAACATTAAGATGATTGATTGTCATCTTTCACATGTGCATGTTTTATTTGAATATTTTCAAAAGTGATGGATGCTTTTCTTGACTTATGCAAAAGATAGATGTCTTTGTTTGAAAATTTTGAAAAGTAAAGTGTGCTAATTTTGTCACATGCAAAAAGTAAAAAGATTAGGTTTGAAATTTTTGAAAAGTGAATGATGATGTCTTTGACATGTGAATCTTTTTAAATTTGAATATGAAGTCTCATATGCCTATAAATAGATCATTTGAGAGCTTCACATTCACAACACCAAGAGCATACAATATTCATTCAAAGTTTTCTTCTCTCTTCTCTAAGCATTGAGCCTTAACCCTTGTTCATTTTGAGAGATATAGTTTGTACTGTATTGTTCTTATTTCACTCATTGAGGAGTGTTTTCTGATATTCTACCCACTATCAATTCTTGTATCAGTAAAAGGGTGTATATAACCCTTGTGCGTATAGAAAGTGTTCTACACAAGGAATAGTTGAATCACCACGTGTGAGGTGATTGCAAGTGTAGAGGGTGTTCTACACAGATCCTTTGTAGCGGTGTTGTTCAAAGGTGTAATAGGTTTCTATCTCCACCTGAAGGAGGTTGAATAGTGAATTCGGGGATCCTCAAGGGGTAGCTTGAGGCGAGGACGTAGGCAGTAGGGCCGAACCTCGTTAAGATACTGAGTTTGCTTCTCTTACCCTTACTCTTTATATTTATTGCTATTTTATATTTTGTTTATATTTTATATTGTATATTTGATTTATAATTGTTATTTTCTTAAATACAACTCAATTCACTCCCCCTCTTGTGTTAGTCATCTGGGCAACAATTGGTATCAGAGCTTGAGTTCTATTATAAGATTAACTATCTTTTGAGTTAAGATCTTATGGCTAACATTGCAGCTTCATTTGGTGAAGATCAATCTAGCAGTCGGCCTCCACTCTTTTGTGCAGACAATTACTCATTCTGGAAAGTTAGAATGAGAATATTCCTTCAGGCTCAAGGTTGAGAAATCTGGAAATGCATTGTAAATGGACCTTATATTCCAACAAAAGTGGTTGATGGAGTAAAGGTCCAAAAGAAAGAAGAAGAGTTTCATCGTGAAGACGATAGACTTTATACTTTAAATTTAACTGCTATGAATTTATTATATAATGCTCTCAATGATAATGAGTTTAATAGAGTAATGACTTGCGCTACGGCAAATGAAATTTGGGATAACTTGGTAGTTACTTATGAAGGAAATTCTCAAGTCAAGGAATCAAAAATTTATATTATTACTCATGAATATGAAATGTTTAAGATGAATGATGATGAATCTATTTCTAGTATGCACACTCGTTTTACTAACATCATAAACAGCTTGACAGCTCTTGGCAAAGTTTATTCCAAAGTGGAAGTAGTAAGAAAAATTCTCAACTCTCTACCAAAACGTTGGGAATCAAAAGTGACTGCGATTCTTGAAGCTAGAGACCTCAAGAAGCTCGAAGTGAATGAACTCATCGGGTCACTTATCACCCATGAGTACACATTGAAAAGAAGAGAAGAAGAAGGAAAGTCAAAGAAGAGATTGACACTTAAAGTTGTTCCACATGAAAGTAAAAGTGATGAAGATGAGGAAAATGATGACAAAGATGAAGAAGTTGCGATGATAATAAGAAGAATTCAGAAGTTCTTAAAGAAAAATAAAACTCCTCTGAGGAAATCCTTCAAAAAGTTTTCCAAAAAAGATTCAGGTAAAAATGACACTTTAATTTGTTATAAATGCAATAAACCTGGTCATATCAAGCCAGATTGTCCTCTGCTAAATAAAGATCGAAATAAAGGCAAGAAAACAATGAAAGCTACATGAGATGATGATTCAAATAGCTCAGATAGTGAAGCAAGCAATGGAGAATCAGCAAATCTTTGTCTTATGGCTAAAGATGACATTGAGGTAACAAATTTTGATAATATTAAAGATCCTTCATATGAGAATTGCAAAATATTTTAGAAGAAGTATATGAGGAATTTGAAAAATTGGGTATCAAGTATATTGCTTTGAAAAAGAAAAATTATTCTTTAACAAACGAAATTGATATTTTAAGAAAAGAAAGTATTGTTTTGAAAGATGAAAATCTTGAATTGAAGAAGAAGAAAACTGATTTAGAAAATATTGTTGAAAATTTTACGAATGGAAAAAGAAATTTTGAAAAACTTCTTGGTAGTCAAAGATGTGTTTTTGACAAGGCAGGCTTGGGATATATGCCAAAACAAAAATACAAATCTTATAAAAACTTCTTTGATAATCATTCTACATCAAAGTCCAATATTCAAAATTCTTTTCATAATAATTTTGTCAAAAAAGGATACTATTATAATCGCTCAAGTTCTTCATATATGCCACATGTTATTTGCAATTTTTGTAATAGAAATGGTCATAATTATCATGCTTGTCCTATTAGAAGAAAGCATACAATGACTATTAGGGTCATATGGGTACCTAAAAATCTTGTTTCTTTTAATACTAATAAATAAAGGACCTAAAGAATTTGGGTACCAAGAAAAATTATTTTAATTGTTTTTATAGATATGCATGAAGTCCTCCACAAGCAAAAACAAATGGTTTTTAGATAGTGGATGTTCAAGACACATGACGGGAGACAAGACTAAGTTCTTTTATATTAGATCTAAAGAAGAAGGACACGTGACATTTGGAGACAACTCGAAAGGGAAGATCGTGGGAATAGGTAAAATAGGTAATAAATCTTCTCTCATAATTGAAGATGTTCTACTTGTTGAAAGTTTAAAACATAATCTTTTGAATATAAGTCAATTATGTGATAAAGGATTTACAGTTACTTTCAAAATGGATAAATGCATTATTTTGAATGATCATGATAGTAATATTTGTTTTACTGCTTTTAGAAGCAACAATGTTTATACAATCGATTTTGAAGAAATTACCTCACAAGATGCTATTTGTTTTTCAGTTCAAAATGAAATTAGTTGGCTATGGCATAGAAGACTAGGTCATGCCAACATGGAACTTATTTCTAAACTTTCAAAAAATGATCTTGTAAGAGGTTTACCAAAGGCAAATTTTCTTAAAGACAAAATTTGTGATGGATACCAATTTGGTAAACAAACAAAAACTTCTTTTAAAACCAAGAAACATATTTCCACTACTAGACCACTGCAACTGATACACATGGATCTTTTGGACCAAATAGAGTTGCAAGTCTAGGAGGAAAATATTATGTATTTGTTATTGTTGATGATTTCTCTAGATATACTTGGGTCATCTTTCTTGCTCATAAAGATGAGACACATAATACTTTTACCAAGTTATGCAAGAAAATTCAAAATGAAAATGGCTATACTATTTCAAGTATCCGAAATGATAGGGGAAAAGAGTTTATTAATAAAAATATTGAAACATTTTGTGATGAAAATGGTTTTGTACATAATTTTTCTGCTCCACGAACTCCTCAACAAAATGGGGTAGTAGAGAGGAAAAATAGATCTCTTCAAGAGATGGCAAGAACAATGCTTAATGAGAACAACTTGCCTAGTTATTTTTGGGCCGAAGTGGTAAATACTGCATGTTATGTTATAAATAGAGTTATGCTAAGTTCTAAATTAGATAAAACCTCCTATGAGCTTTGGAATGAGAAAAAGCCCAACACTGGTTACTTTCATGTATTTGGATGCAAATGTCTTATTTTGAATGACAGAGATAATTTAGGCAAATTTGATGCAAAATCTGATGAAAGTATCTTTCTTGAATATTATACTAATAGTAAAGCTTATAGAGTATTCAATAAAAAGACTTTGACTGTACAAGAATCTATGCATGTAATATTTGATGAATCTAATTCTCTACTCTCCAAGAAATCCATTGATAAAGAAACAGGAGGTATAAATAATACGGAAAGTCTCAATCTCAACAAAGAGAACACAATAGAGGAAGTTCAACATGGAGTCATCAGGAAAGATCATCAAAATTTAATACAAGATGCAACCAAGCAATTGAAATTTGTAAAAAATCATCCAATGGAACAAATTCTGGGAGAACCTTCTCGAGGTGTAAGTACTCGATCATCTCTTAGAAATATTTGCAATCATACTGCTTTTCTATCTCAGATTGAACCTAAAAATATTGATGAAGAACTTTTTGATGAATCTTGGATTACAGCTATGCAAGAAGAGCTTAATCAATTTGAAAGAAATGATGTTTGGACACTTGTTCCTAGACCCAAAAATCATACTATTATTGGAACAAAATGGGTTTTTAGAAACAAGAAAGATGAGTCCAGAGTCATTACTAGAAATAAGGCTCGACTTGTAGCCCAAGGTTTCAATCAAGAAGAAGGAATCGATTATGATGAGACATATGCCCCAGTCGCAAGATTAGAACCTATTCGAATGCTACTTGCATATGTTTGTTATAAAAATTTCAAACTTTTTCAAATGGATGTTAAAAGTGCTTTCTTAAACGGTTTTATAAATGAAGAGGTATATGTTAAGCAACGTCCAGGTTTTGAAAATCATATTTCTCCAAATCATGTTTTCAAACTAACAAAAGCATTATATGGACTCAAACAAGCTCCTAAAGTTTGGTACGAGAGACTCAGTGGTTTCTTGATTGAAAAAGACTTTTCAAAAGGAAAAATTGATACAACTCTTTTCATTAAATACGAAAATAATGATATTCTTTTGATTCAGATTTATGTTGATGATATAATATTCGGTGCTACTAATGAAAATATGTGCCAAGTTTTTGCTAAGACTATGTACGAAGAATTTGAAATGAGCATGATGGGAGAGCTTACATTCTTTCTCGGATTGCAAATTAAGCAAGCAAAAAGTGGGACATTCATCAATCAATCGAAATATATTAAGGAATTGCTGAAGAAGTTTGGAATGGAAGATCCTAAGGAAACTGGAACACCAATGAGCCCATCCACTAAACTCGATAAAGATAAATCCAGTAAACCAGTTGACTCGAAGGTATATCGAGGTATGATTGGTAGCTTATTATATTTGACAGCCAGTAGACTAGATATTATGTTTAGTGTGTGCTTATGTACACGCTTTCAATCATCTCCAAAAGAATCACATTTAATTGCAGTTAAGTACATTCTTAGATATCTTAGTGGTACAATTAACTTAGGGTTATGGTACCCTAAGCACACATCTTTCAATCTAATCAACTACACCGATGCAGATTATGCTGGCTGTAAAATAGATCGAAAAAGCACTAGTGGAGCATGTCACTTCTTAGGTCATGCACTAGTTTCCTGGTTTAGTAAAAAACAAAATTATGTTGCACTATCTACTGCTAAGGCAGAATATGTTGCTGCGGTAGTTGTTGTGCTCAAGTTCTTTACATGAAGCAACAACTTGAAGATTTTAAACTCATGTATAATCACATTCCAATCAAATGTGATAATACAAGTGCTATAAATCTTTCAAAGAACCCAATACAACATTCTAGAACTAAGCATATTGAAATAAGATATCATTTTCTTCGAGATCATATGCAGAAAGGTGATATAGTACTAGAGTTCACAAACACACACAATCAGTTAGCAGATATATTCACAAAACCTTTACCAGAAGATAGATTGTGTATGATTAGAAGAGAAATAGGTATGATGCATGTTATGAATATCTCTTAAAATGTAGACCAGAGTTCATAAAAATAGAGATATTTTTTTAAATACTTTTACATAAACTTGAGGTTCTTAGCCTCATGTTTGAGACGCTCATTCTCTTCATACAATATCATGTCATCCCTATCCATGGGAACTGGCAAGCGGAATGAAGAATCTAATAGAGATTTCAACTGTTTATTCTTCTGCCGAATGATTCCTTCCCTTGTGTAAGACTCTTGAACAATTCGTTGAAGTACAACAATTTGTTCTTTAAGCCTTTCAACCTCATGGTTTTTGGCTTGTACCCGCTGGTAAAAGCAACAATAGAGGATGAGTAGCGAGTCCCAAGACTCACCAAGTCGTAAATAGCATTGGAATCTGACTTATTAGCCAAACTATTATTCTCTTGCTGCAACATGGCACCAATGGTAGCTGCAGAAAGGACAGGAGATTGAGGTGTAGAATACCTCATGGATGGATCTAGAGGAATGTTAGAAGAATGTGCCATTGAGAAAAGAATTAAAAAACTTAAAGCGAGAATGTTGAAGGAATGCAGATGAGTTATAGAGATGAGAATAAGATTTGATGCAAATCGGATGAACTTTAAGACTGATTTTATAGAGATAGCATAAAGAACAAGATAAACTATTGTCTCTTCAAATCTTATTTAGTCAAAAGAAATACAAGATATGCTGGACACACATTGTCAAAAGTTTTCTTACTAAGCCAGCGAGATTAACAGTAGATTGTCCCTATTTTTCTAGTAAACGATGAACTTCTGCTGTTATCTGCCGATGTTGACCTTGTATCTAAACCCTTTCTTGTTCCAGCTCCTCTATTCGTGGTTGCAGATTATAAGCATACCAATCTGTAAATTTTTTCAACTCTTTGTTTTCTTGCTTTAACCTTTTATTCTCTCTATCCTTATTAGCAAGCTTTTGTCGTAACTCAGATATTTAGATGCTAAGATGATCAATCTCACTCACCCTCGCCATTAACCTTCGAGACATGATCGTAACAGAGGCAGCATATTGACTACTGAGCATTCTTGATTCTGCAATAATCTCAGAATCAGCCCTACTAGAAAAACGGTTCTCTGCTCCTATCATGGTATTGACGGTCTCAGGAGAGAAGATTGATGGTTGATGCGTCAAGGGTTCCTGATTCAAGTCTGGAACATTAGTGGAAGAGAATTGTTCGACCATTCTATCATTATGGAAAAACAGAACTTAGGTCAAGAAGCGATATTTTTTTTTTGTATCCGATAGGTGAAAATGATAATTTTTTATAGAAACTCAGAGCCTTCAATCCCATTTGTCAACAACATCAGGCGATTGTTTCAATCTTCAGCCACATTAAATTCATAGAGTTAGGTCTCGACGCTTTGCAGCACTTGTCGGGTCATGGACGGCTCCCTTTTTCAACTATCTACAGTGTCTATTAACGCACCGTTTTCTTCAGTCTATTTACTTGCTGCCGATCCTTTTTAATGATGCCAAAAGGGGGAGAAGTTTTAAACTAGAACATTAACATTGTTTAAATTGTTAAACTTGTTATATATGCTTTGAATTATATTTATACTTTTGCATGAAAAACTAACGCACATTCTCAGGGGGAGCTTAAGTATTAATACAGGCTTCAGGTTCTATCAAGTATTTGTCATCATCAAAAAGGGGGAGATTGTTGAACCCAAGGTTTCAAGTTTCATGTAATTAAAAATCTACACATGGATTTTGATGAGAACAAATGAATTCAAAGAATAAAGGAGTCTCAAGCTCAAGTTGTCCACATAATGGAATCAAGTACATCAAGGAACCAAGCATGAGCAAGAAGGGAACAAGTTCACATTAAAGTCATAGAGTAATGTTGTAAATCTCTTAAAAATTCGAAATTAGGATTAAGGCTCAAAATTAATATTTTATCATAAAGCATTAAAATACATTTTCCACATGTGCATGAATATTTTGAAAATTAAATTTGAAAATTTTGAAAGATGATTGATTGTCATCTTTCACATGTGCATGACATGATTAAAGGTTTGAACTTTGAAAATATTAAGATGATTGATTGTCATCTTTCACATGTGCATGTTTTATTTGAATATTTTCAAAAGTGATGGATGCTTTTCTTGACTTATGCAAAAGATAGATGTCTTTGTTTGAAAATTTTGAAAAGTAAAGTGTGCTCATTTTGTCATATGCAAAAAGTAAAAAGATTAGGTTTGAATTTTTGAAAAGTGAATGATGATGTCTTTGACATGTGAATCTTTTTAAATTTGAATATGAAGTCTCATATGCCTATAAATAGATCATTTGAGAGCTTCACATTCACAACACCAAGAGCATACAATATTCATTCAAAACTTTCATTCTCTCTTCTCTAAGCATTGAGCCTTAACCCTTGTTCATTTTGAGAGATATAGTTTGTGCTGTATTGTTCTTATTTCACTCATTGAGGAGTGTTTTCTGATATTCTACCCACTATCAATTCTTGTATCAGTAAAATGGTGTGTATAACCCTTGTGCATGTAGAAAGTGTTCTACACAAGGAATAGTTGAATCACCACGTGTGAGGTGATTGCAAGTGTAGAGGGTGTTCTACACGGATCCTTTGTAGCGGTGTTGTTCAAAGGTGTAATAGGTTTCTATCTCCACCTGAAGGAGGTTGAATAGTGAATTCGGGGATCCTCAAGGGGTAGCTTGAGGCGAGGACGTAGGCAGTGGGGCCGAGCCTCGTTAACATACTGAATTTGATTCTCTTACCCTTACTCTTTATATTTATTGCTATTTTATATTTTGTTTATATTTTATATTGTATATTTGATTTATAATTGTTATTTTCTTAAATACAACTCAATTCACCCCCCCTCTTGTGTTAGTCATCTGGGCAACACTCTGAATTGTCAATGAAGTTTACTTGGAATGAGAAACCAATTCAATTGTGGGGTATGAAGTTAAGTAGATACACTTTGGAGGGTGGGAAGAAGTCCTACCTGGATAGTGTCAGTAAGAGTAGAGGGCCATTTTTACAGTTGATTACAAGCCCAGTACATACCAAACAGCAAATAGTAAACCCAAAAATGCAACTCCTACTTAAGGAATTTAACCAGATTTTTGAAATACCCATTGGTTTGCCACCTGCAAGGCAACAAGACCACAAAATAGTCCTCAAGGAGGGAACCCCTCAACCCGTCCTTATCGATATCCATATTTTCAAAAAATCAGAGATTGAGAAGATTGTGGCTAATTTGTTGAAAACAGGAGTAATAAGGCCGAGTTCTAGCCCATTTTCATCACTGGTGATTTTAGTATGCAAGGCAGATGGTAGTTGGCACCCATGCGTGGATTATAGGGTCCTTAATCAAGAGACGGTTAAGGATAAATTCCCTATACTTGTCATTGATGAGCTTTTAGATGAATTGCATGGGTCGGTAATTTTTCAGAACTGGATCTTAGGTCCCATTATCACCATCAGACTTGTGCCAAAACACATACCTAAAACTTCTTTCCGAACTCATGAGGGCCATTATGAGCTCTTGGTGATGCCCATTGGACTCACCAATGCCCCTGTCAACTTTTCAAGGGTTAATGAATGACATCTTTAAGTCATTTCTCAGAAGATTTGTACTAGTTTTTTTTTTTTATGATATTCTGGTCTACAGTAAGGGGGAGGAAGAAAATTTATGTCATCTTAGGCAAGTTATGGAGGTGCTGTTGAAAAACCTGTTTTACACTAAACTATCCAAATGCAGTTTTAGGGTGAGAGAGTTCGAGTATTTACACCACATAGTGACTACTTAATGGATAAAATTCAATCAAAACAAGGTAGCCTCAATGTTGGATTTGCCAATTCCAGCAAATCCCAAGTGTTTAAGGGATTTTCTAGATTTAAACGGATACTACATAAAGTTTATTCGCAACTATGGGCTTATTGCTGCTCCTTTAACTGAATTATTGAGAAAGAATGCTTTTTCTTGGAATGAGATAGTAGAAACAGCCTTCCACCAACTTAAGACTGTGGTGACACAACCCCTAGTCCTAAGGCTTCCAGATTTTACTAAACCTTTTACAATTGAATGCGACGCAAGGAGGAGTGGGTTCGGAGCAGTACTTATGAAAACAGGGCAGCCTATTGCCTTTTTAAGCAAGGCTTTGAAGGGACGGGCTCTCTCATTGTCAACATATGAGAAAGAGCTACTAGCTTTGGTCACGATGATGCAAAAGTGGAGGTCGTATCTTCTTGGGCAGTCCTTTGTTGTTAAAACAAACCAACAAACTTTAAAGTATTTTCTAGAGTAGAAAGTAGGAACTGCAGCTCAACAGAAATGGTTGACTAAGTTAATGGGCTATGATTTTAAGATTGAGTATAAAAAGGGGAGGGACAACAAGGTGGCAGAAGCGCTTTCACATAAGAATAAGGGTTTTGAATTGCAAGAGGCGGTTTTAGCTGTCATATCATTTCCCACACCAATCTAGATTGAGGACTCAAATTGAGTTATTCTACTTTTTCCAAAATGCAGGAGCTGTTGGCAAAACTACAGGTTGGTTGGGAGATGCTTAAGGGTTATTCTTTGCAACAGGGCCTCATACTTAAAAAGAGAAGGTTTGTCATCGACCCTAAGGCTCCCTTTAACTAGAAAATTCTTCAATACATGCATGACAGTCCCTAAGCTGGTCACTCAGGGTATCTCAAGACATATAAAAGGGCGAAGAGGGATTTTATTAGAAAGGCATGAAAAAGGATATTAAAAGGCTAGTGAAGGAGTGTGACATTTTCCAAGTGAATAGGTGTGAGACTAACCATCAAGCTGGACTTTTGCAGCCTATTCCAGTTCTAAAACAAGCTTGGGAGGAGATATCACTTGATTTTATCAAGGGACTACCCTTGTCCCAAGGGGAAAGTGTTATATTGGTGGTCGTGGATCACTTGACAAAATATGGGCATTTCATAGTCCTATCGTACGCTTATACTGTTGTTGGGGTTGCTTAAGTTTATATGGACCAGGTGTTCAAGTTGCATGGGTTTCCTAAGGCTATTGTCTTAGACCGAGACCCTCTTTTTCTGAGTTCATTCTGGAACTCCTTGTTCACGCTACAGGGATTTGCCCTAAACTATAGCTCAGCCTACCATCCTCAAACTGATGGTCAAACCAAAGCATTAACTAAAACTCTGGAGTATCTCCATTGCTATGCAAGGGCTAAACCGAGGGGTTGGACTTAGTGGTTATCTATGGTGGAATGGTAGTACAATAGCTCCTATCACACATCTACAAAGGTTTCTCCTTTTAAAGCACTCTACGGGTATCCTTCTCCTAAACTCATTGCGTATATTAGAGGCAAAGCAAAAAAATGAAGTAGTGGATCAATTTTTTCAAAATAGAGAACAGATCAAACAATTACTGAAGGAAAATCTCAACTTCACTTAACAGCTTATGAAATCTTATGTGGATAAAAAGAGAACCAAAAGAGAGTTCCAGGTTGGAGATTGGGTTTACCTTTGTCTTCAACCCTACTGGCAGAAATCAGTGGCTCCTCATCACAAACCAAGATTTTATGGACCATTCCAAGTGGTTCAAAGGCTAGGTTCGGTGGCTTACCGTTTGGATTTACCTCCTACAGCTTGAATTCATCCGGTGTTTCACATCTCCTGCCTCAAGAGGAAGCTCGATGAGCAAATCCAGCCACTTCTATCACTTCCACCAATAAATGCAGCGACGAGCTTCAACTAGAGCCAAAATGTATCATGGATCACAAAGTCAAACGCCATGGCCACCACGCAATCACAAAGGTTCTCATAAAGTGGATTAGAGTCACCATCGAAAATAATACTTGGGAACCACTATGGAAATTACAGGAAACCTATCCCCACCTTGTGGGCAAGGTTCTCTAACTATGGGGGCTTGTTATGGCCTCGTGGAAGAGCAAATGGGTTGAAGAAAAGTTAGGGAATGAAGAGTGAAGTTGAAGAGTGAAGTCAGAGACTTGAAGTCGAAGAAGGGGAAATTGAAGTCAAGGGCTTTTGGTACTACGGGGTCATTTTACAAAGTAAAGGAATAAAGGCAAAACACACAGCATTAGAGAAAAGTGAAGTGCACCGTTTAAGAGCATCTGGAAGTGCACTGTTTTATTATTCTGTTTTACGAACCGTTTTAATTTCCTTCAGTGTATTTCTTTTTTTTCTGCTTTCTGTTATGTTAGTAGCTACTGAATTGTGTCAACGGTTGTTAGTAGTGAGCTGAGGGAATAAAGGTGAGAGAGGTAGCATAATCACATCATCGAATATCTTGTATTTGGCTTGTCTAAACATTTGAGACGTGGGTTCCTCAAAAACCATCTATCCTTATATTTTATTCTGTAATATGCAATAATATTCAGTTCATCTTCTTCCTAAATTCATATCAGAAATTTCTCCATTTTCTCTCTATACATCTTTCTACCTTTCTTTACAATCAAAATCATAACACAACATTCTACCTCTGCATCGACTAGACTTCAAGCACCCGCCGAAGGTGTCTTCTCCCTAATGTGGCAATAAATCCATCTTCATATATCCCCTTTAGGGTAGATAGAGAATTTTTCAATTTTTGGTGGATTTGTGTTAGGCTCAATCTCTCCTCTTATATTGCATGTATCATGAATTGGCTCAATGCTTACTGAATCTAACAAATTTCAGTGTTCTTCATGGCTATCCTCACTTTGATATCATTTGAGTTGCTTTCTCATTATTCAACTGTCTGTTAGGTCATAAATTGGTTACAAATTTGGTAGGTTCACTTTTCCTCCTCTTTTTTAGGTACCATGAATTATTTTAAATTCTGAAAATTGAATGTGAAAATTTGAGTGTTCTTCATCACTTTAATGCAATTGTAGTTGCTTTCACATATTCAATGGTTTGCTTGAGCATAAATTGGCTACAAATATGACCCAATTACAACAACATTTTTGGTAGGCAATGAGCAATTATTGTATATTTATAAAGAAGTATCTTGTATATTCCGTTGTGATATTTTCAAAGAAATAGCTTGTAAAATATATCTATTTTGAACAATTATTGTATATTTATAAAGAAATAGCTAGAGGAGAACCAACTATGTTTCTTGTAGGTGCAGCACTTTGTATTTTAGATGTGAAAAATGTATATATCAAATAGTGTCATATATACTTAATAATCTACCCATTAGCCAGTTTACCACCCAACACCCCACACCCTGAGTGGCAAACGGGTTCACTAACAATGAACCGGTTCTGCCCTAACCCCTTCATCTCCCCCATGAAACCCTCTCCTTCACCCCCCCCCCCTTCTCTATGATTTCCCAAAACCCTCCCCTTCATCACCCCCACAATCCCTTGCATGTAGAAAATTTGATGAAAAAAAAAACAAAGTGAAAATCAAACCAACCCAAAGCTGAGATTGGGGGGGGGAGAGAGAGAGAGAGAGAGCTTGATGAGAGAGAGAGCTCGATGAGAGAGAGGGGGTGGGGGTTCGGTGAGAGAGAACTTGAGAAGAGAGAGAGAGAGATGGGTTCGGTGATGATGGGTGTGACATTAAGAAAAAAAATCACAGATGTGGGGTGTGGGATATAAAGGAGTGACAGATGTATAGCATATCTCATTGTTAAAACAGCATAATTTTTTGCCTCCCCAGATTAGAAGCTGGTAAAATGGCCTTATATAAGTTGGCTTGATGCAAGTCTTTAATTTTGATAGATTGCTGAAATGTTTAAATACAATTGAATTATATATATAATTAAATAACTGCACCATGAAATCAAATACTTGAATGTCGAAATAATAGCCAAGCCAATTCAATAATTGAGCAAGATCAAAGGCTGAAGCCCTACATTCATATCATCACCACAAAACTATATACTCAAAACCCCTACAAGTATACTACAAGTACTCTACTTACGTATCATCACTACAAAAACTACGCTACATGATCAAAATTACATTGCAATACTAAAAACAGAACCCCATCAAACTACATTGCATCGCATCAAAAATTGCCTTGATCTACACCAAAAATTGAACTGCATCAAACTAGACTGCAATTCTTCAAACAACAAAGCATAAAATATTGCACAACTACTGCACTGCACCAAAAACTAATACACTACACTACATAAAAAACCACACTACAACACAATACAAAACTGCAAAATTGCACCTCTTCAAGTCGCATAAATAACTGCATTCCATTAGATTTTCATCAACCCAGCACAACCTCAAAATTTACTATAAAGGATAATAGCTTATAGAACCTATAATATAGTCTTTCTCTCCTTTTTCTCTCATCTTTCTCCACCCTTTGCCTCTCTTCACTATGTGTCTCTCTTCAAACCTCTATACATTAGAACTAATCCAACCCAATGTAAAAAAAATAAAAATAAAAATCTCCTCTATTTCTGCTTAATGCCCCTGCCTTTCACACATCTTTGCATCATAAGAACAATTGCCCGTCATTGCACCGTGGATAGAAAAGGTATCTCTCTCTCTCTCTCTCACTCACCACAATGATTATAAAACTCGACTTTGGAACCCACTGTTAAATATTTTAACATGAACATTAATAATCAAATTTTCAATTTTATATGATCTACAATAATAAAACAATGACAAATAAACATGTACCTTTCTACATTAGTTTGATGAAGAATTTGATCTGATTATGAGAGAATGATCACCCTAATAACTTTATCTTAGTGTTATTTATAAATTTTTGGTCATTATGAAATCTAGAGACTTTTATCCTACTATGATTGGATATTAGAGGTATTCTAGTCTCACTGTAACTCAATAAATTAAGTGACAAAATTGACCTAATCTATACCCATTAAATCTGGGTGTGTGGAACATAGAGTTTAAATAAAAGTCTTACATTCTCCCACTTGGCCCATACGCCCATAAAATAACATTTTCCGTTTATGGGTTTATTATAAGAAATTAACCATATTGCACAACTTCATTTATAGAACACTTTCGTAACTCAAAATACATTATATAAGTTCCGGAATATCAATGTCAAATCAGCTATCAATTCGAGTCATGGCGGTCCTCTGTTATATAACCAACAAATTCTCTTCCATGTACCACAACACCAGTAATTAATTTAACACGATCTTTAATTGGAAAAATTAAGGCTAATACCTTAATGCCTTGGGTTCCAATTAATGTCTATTGTAAACATTATATTGATATCATTCATCCACACCATTTAATGTACATATAAAGTGGAAAGATAAGAAAATAGAAACAACCATAATAGATATCTTTCAATATCCAATAACAAAATATTCAACATATCAATCATCCTTGTAACATATTCACATTATGGGTATAAGCATAGAACCCATCTTTTCAATATATTCTTTAAATTATAATCATTAACACACTATTGATATGGACATATTTGTTTTTGTACTTTCTCCTTAACATTTAGGTATTTAAAATTTCATTAAATACTCATCATTCAAAGAAAAATACTTTAAGGAATTCTTGCCATACATTCTTAGTGGCTTCGCTATAAGTCGACAATTTCAAGTCCTAAGATAAATTTTCTCAGTCAAATACCATACATTGTGGCCTTAAAGTATACCACAAATTCAGTCCCTATTGCAGATAAAGCAGTAAGAGATTTGTCTCACACTTTTTCATAAAATAAATCTACAAGATAGCAAAATACATAACCATAACTGTATTTTCCATCATAGAGTAATTCCACAAATAGGGTCTGACTATCTAATTACCTTAAGAGTATCAGTTCTTCTTAAGACAACCATATAGTTTTTAGTTTCTTGCAAATAACATTGCACTCTTTTCACAAGTTTTGGGTCAAACATCCTTGGGTTGTTGCCACATCCTTGGATTACTTTGGCAATAACCAAGGATGTTAACTGTAAAACTTATGTTTAGCTATATACAAATTTGTGCAACCATTAAGTTCCTTATAACCATCTTATACAGAATTTCTTTAACAACCTAATCAATTTAAGAACATTGTAAAATACTAAGCATGTCACATTTTGTTTTTAAAGCATCTATTGAACAACAATTCTTTATGTAAAATCTTCCAAAACCCTATGCAACTATACTGAGACAATCTTAACAGTTATTGTCTTGGTATTAAAAATTCAATCACAATTACGAAAGATGTCTCATTCATACATTTCATTTTTAAAGTTATTTAGATACATAACTTTAATGTCATACTACAAACCATAATTCATACATGCCAAAAGTCATATACATGCATGCCCATAAATACAAATATACTTCCAGTGATTTACGGGTATATACATTAACAATAAATATTTTTCTTAAATTCAAAATAGTATTGATATTATCAAATTTCATATACCAATTTTCAAAAATCTGTTACCTCTTCTAAGTAATCCTTTAATTCGTTTCTTGTAGACTTCATACTTTCACTCTACAATTGTTTTCACACATATTTGATATAACTCTAGACCATAATGAGCTACTAATGCCATAGTGATCTTTAATGAGTTCTTTCAGATTAAATAAAAAATCTCTCTCTAACTAATGCTCATTTCTAAATAAAACCCATAATTACAAGTCTAACTTTATATCGTTCAACATTGCCTTTAAAGTTAGGGTTTTTTCTCCAAGACCCATTTACGTTAAACTTTTCATACATTTCAAAGAATTTAGACTAAATTACAAACTTTACATTGATCCATGGATTTCAATTACTTTTTTATGGATTGATCTGTTATAGAATCATCTATTTCTATAACTTGTGAAAATATATGTAAACTTTTATATGTTTCTATATCACATTGAAATTTCAAAGATACACCACGTAACTTAACCAAATAGCATATCAAAAATATTACATGAGGTTACCTATTCTGATGTCTCTATGGCCAATTCTTTAGTGGTGTTTCTCTGATAAGGTGGATGATCATTTTCTTGTTGTTCCATATTATCATTAAGATAATCATAAAAGGAAACTACAAGAATTTTCAAAAGTACAAGAATACACTTCATGACAATCACATCTCTAATTTCCATACTCCCACTGATTTTGCAAATCATAAGAAATTTGACATTTTAATTTTCTCAAATTCAAAATAAAAACAATACATTCTAGATCATTTGAATCTCCCTTAGTAATCAGTAATGATAATGTATCCAGTAACTATTATAGGATTCAACTTTCTTTCATTTGGGTTATAAATTATTAATTTAATTTGACTACCCATACATGTATATACCTTAAATCAATTCATAACTCAAAATAAATCATTAAGGCTACATTACTAAAAACACGATATAAGTTCTAAATGTTCTAAATCATTATAGCCTAACTCTTAATATTTTTCATGACATTATTTTAATTCAATTCAATTATTTTCACATTTCTATCTAACTGCAATTCCTCCCCATGAGAAGTATCTCAAGAATTTCTAATGACTTAAGACTTCTCATGTAGCAGATAGATACATTACTACCATAAAAATCATCTATAAAATTAATGAAATACTTCTATCAATCAAACATTATTGAGAAAAAGGTTTACATGCATCTATATGTATTATCTCAAGAAACTCTCTATTTCTGGTAGCATCTTTTATGGATATGTTTGATTTGCTTTCCTTTACTACAAATTAACACACATTCTGAAATTAGAAAATCTAAGTACAGACAATATTTTATTTACTAACCTTTACAACTTTTCTTGGAGATATTCTCCAAACTTTTATGCCACAAATTATGTTTCAAATTCTATGCCATAAATTGTAAAAGTTTTTCATAAATTATTTTTGCTTTGATTGCAGTACATACCTCATGAGTAAAAAAAAAAAAACTTTTAACAAAAACATTATTACAAAGGCATGATAAATAAAACTTTATTGGAAGGAAGAATGGAACGAACATAAATGGCATTTTGAAACAAATTGAAATTTGAACATTTGTGCTCAAGTTCAACAACTAAAATAAGTATCAACATTTATAGAGTTTGATTTGAAACTTATACAGACAATAAATATGAACATTTGCACTCAAGTTTAATCTAAAAGGTATATATAAACATATATAAGATCTTATTCGAAACTTATACAGAAAAAAGTTTACCCTTCCCTTCAAATCATGTCTTATGCTTAAAGCACTTAAATCTTCATGTGTAATTGTTTCTTTCAAACTTCAATTGACACAAGTCTTATATTTTCATCACAATCATTTCATTCCTTTCCCAAAAAATACAAATGATTTTTTGTACAAATTTGCAAAATAAAATTGTATCTAGCTAACAACTATGCTACTAACTTATTCATATCTCATTACTTTAATAAAAAAATAAGACTCTAAAGTAAACCATTATGTACAAAACTAAGAAATTTATATAGTTTAATATGTAGTAATTAATTCAATCTTCTTAAACATTGTACTTTTTTTACCAGTATCACTATTCTCAATAATAATTGATGTTAAAGTTAAAATGGATAAATCAGGGTCTAAAACTCTTAGTGTAAATTTGACATGCTCATGTTTATCTATGTTAGAGTCCATTCTATACATGAAACTTGTAATGATATTCATATACTTATTGCAAGAAAAGCATTTTGATCACATTAATGCTTTGAGTTTGACACTCATAAACATTAACAAAATTTAAATCATTATGGATGAAGTAATAGTGTCATCAAGATCCCTCATTTGAAAATAAAACCCAAACCCACAAGATGTTCCTTCCAGTTTTAAGTTCAGAATTTAAACCATACATTATCAAGAATTTAAACTATTATGAATGAACTAATAATGTTATTAAGGTCCCTCCTTTGGGAATGAAACCCAACAAACAAAATGTTCCCTCTAATTTTAAATTCTATGAATGAACTAGTTGTATCATTAGAATGCTCCTTTAGAAAACTCTGATATACAAAATGTTCCCTTCAATATTAAATTATGTGAATGAACTAGATGTATTATTAGAATTCTCCTTTGGGAGTAAACTCTGACATACAAATTGTTCCCTCCAACCTTTCTTTAATGGATGAACTAGTAGTGTCATCAAAACCCTCATTTAGGAGTAGATCTTGACACATAAAGTGTTCACTCCAACCTTAATTTGATGGATGAACTAGTAGTGTCATCAAGACCTTCCTTTGGGAGTATATCTTGACACACAAAATTATTCACTCCAACCTTGATTTAAGGAATGAACTAGTAGTGTCATCAAAACCCTCCTTTGGGAGTAGATCTTGACACAAAAAATTGTTCACTCCATCGTATCTACTTTACTATGGAATTTAATGATTTTTCACCAAAATTTAAGAAAATCTTGTACCTTTGGACAAACAATCTTTTCTTTAATTTTTATGTAAATCATTTGCCCCATATTGGATAAACAAATATATATGGCATGATAATAAGAGCCAAAATAAACAATTCATACATGTATTTAATAATAATAACATGTATTTAATAATAATAACATGCATATAAATTTAATAAAATTTTCATACATGTACATAACAATAATAACATGTATATAAGATTTAATACATGTATATAATAATAATAACATGCATAGAAAATAAAATGAAAATTCATTTTTTTTTCTTTGTTATGTTATTGGGTTGGGCCATGGCCACAATAGTGGCCTATTCAGCCCATTTCAAAACTTACAGAGGTTGAGTCGGGCCTGAATAGGGATGCTCGGGCTGGGCCAGAGCCCATTGCCTTAAGCTCTCTGGCCTGTTAGAAGAAAAGCATAAGGTTTTCTTTCCTTTCTCTCGGGCTAGGCCAGAGCCCAGGGCCCAAGCCCTTTACAGGAGAAATCAAAACCCTAGGTTCATATTTGTTCTTCTTTCTCATATTAGCTTAAACCATCTCGTCTCATTGACCCTCACACTCGGCAAGAGATGGGGGTTGAGCAATATGTATGACCGGGCTCGCCCAAATACTCTAACAAAGGTCGAGTGGTGTATAATCCTAGCTCGCCTCGTTGACCCTCTCACTTGGCGAGAGGGGATTGAGTGGTATGTAAGATCGAACTTGCCCAAATACTCCGACAGAGGTCGAGTGGCGTGTAAGCCTAAATCATCTCGTTGGCAAGAGGGGGCCAAGTGGTATGTAAGACCAAACTTGCCCAAATATTCTGAAGGAGTTCTAGCGATATGTATGACCGAGCTCACCCCATTAACCCTCATGCTCAGCTAAAGGGGGCTGAGGAGTATGTAAGACCGAACTTGTCCAAATACTCTGACAAAGGTCAAGAGGTATGTATGACAAGGCTCACCTTGTTGACCCTCATGCTCGGCAAGAGGGGGCCAAGCAGTATGTAAGACCAAGCTCATCCAAATACTTTGATGGAGGTCAAGTGGCGCGTAAGCCTAGCTCACCTTGTTGACCCTCGTGCTCGGTAAGAGGGGATCGAGAGGTATGTAAGACCGAACTCACCCAAATACTCTGACGAAGGTCGAGTGGTATGTATGATAGAGCTTACCTCGTTGACCCTCGCGTTCAGCAAAACGGGGCCAAATAGTATGAAAGATCGGGCTCACCCAAATACTTTGACAGAGGTTGAGCGCCGCATAAGCCTAGCTCGTCTCGTTGACCCTCACACTCGGCGAGAGGGGGCCGAGTGGTATGTAAGACCGAACTTGCCCAAATACTCTAATGACGGTTCAATGGTATGTATGACTCAGCTCACCTCATTGACCTTGGTGCTTAGCAAGAGGGGCCAATTGTCGATGTTGTAAAAGTCAAACTAGTTAGTGTAACTAATCACTAAAGTTTGCAAACCTGAGCTATCTAGTATATGTGCAATGAAGATGTTTGTCTGTCTAAGCTGCCTAGCTGAAGTGCTATCTATCATAGGAGATGCCATCCCCTGAGTAGTGTCAGGTAGTCGAAGGACTAGACCCACATTCTGCCAAGGAAAGGGTAGGGACGCCTTAAACTACACCCTCTCCTTTAGGCCCTCCATGGGAGGTAATCAAACTGCTTCGAAGCAAGACTACTCTTCACCGCTGCAAGACGGTGTAATTTGTTCCAGCAGCCTCATAGTTGGTCCCGCCCTCCTCAGCGGGGGAGGTCAGGCTAGACCAGGGCTAGTCTCACATGTTGACCCCCACGTGAAGGTAGTCTGTTCAAACAATTTGCGACTGTACCCTCTCCCACCCGTCGACATCATGGGGAAGGTAGGTTGGTAGAAGTTCCACTAGTATAGATTTCGTTGGTGGAGATTTCATTAGTGGAGTCTAAGTAGGACTATATAGCTGGTGTTCAGCACCACACCCATTAAGGAATGCGAGTAATCATGGCTTAAGTTGCTAAGTGGTTTCTGGCCATGTTTGGCCCTATGCACAAACATCACCAAATGTTAAGGTTAGCCCAGTTCAACCTAAGTATTCGATCCTCATCAAGGTAAGCGGGTGAAAAGGTCGTTATACTCAGCGGTGTACCGCCCAGCATTTAGAATCGCTCTCGTAGCACAGGAAGTTGCCCACACGCGCTTTCACTCAATCGACGGAGTAGAAGAAGCAAGTGGCATTATTTGACAGAAGCAAAGAAATTCACATATGCCTAGTCCAATGAGAATTGGCATGGTAGCTGCTGGGGGGATTTTTCCCCAAAGCCTTAGGCCGACGAGGAGTAGCCCAGACCAGATATCAGGAGGGTCCCCCAGACCCCAAAGGGCCCGAGAAACATAGCTCAGGCCTGCAGAGTTCCTCAGCAACCTGGATGGGACCCGCAACCCACGTAAGGTGGGCATACCTTTCTGAGTCAAGATGGGATGTTATAAAGGATGCGCGGGAAGCTAAACCAGTGGAAAGGGAGGGAAATACGCCAGACAGAACGGACGAGACTCCAAAGCAGCACCAGGAGATCATGCCGCATTAAATGATTTAACCCACAAGGCCACGCCGCATTAAAGGCAATAAGGCGGAGAGAACTTCGAGAGGACATCCCATCCCCCTAGGTTGCAGGGTGTGGCCTTCTGTCCCTTAGGGTTGGGTATATAAGGATGCCTAGCCTTCAAGTAAAGGGATCAAATTCTCCCAACCGTGCATTTTTTATTTACTATATTTCCTACCTCACGAAACACTAAAGGAATATTACTAACTTACACATCGGATGTTTCTCAAGCCATCCCAAGGCCGCCATTTCCAACCCTTTCTTTGTCATCATAGGCCCAAGAAACTAAAGACCCCAACTGTTGAGAACCCAGCCCTTAGGTGTATGAAACAAGCCGTCAACAATTTCCTTGGAGTATTTTAAGAAGAATATGTAACCATTTCTCTCATGAAAAAGAATGTAGTATGCATTCTTTTACTTAAATCATGCAATGGCATTTTTAATGATTATTTAAAACTGTAATAATTTTTGTTTATATTTGTTTTTTTTTTTTTTTTTTTTGTTCTATCATTAAGAACCCCATCTATCAGACATAAATGACTCCTAAAAAATCGAAGAAAATGTATGGTTTAAACATCAAATAAAATTTACTCCACAAGAAAAGCAGGCCAACAAACAACTAGCACCTAAATATATAACAATTAATCCAAACTACATTCCAAAATATACTAGTTTCTCTTAGCACGACTTGCAAGAACTTTTATTTGTTGTTGAAGATAATATTCTTGTAGTATTAGAGACAGGGCACTTGTATTAATCGTCATAATTATTTCTTCTACTTTCTTTTCTTCATTCCATATTTTCTCTTGATCAACTAGAACCTTCTCTTTCTGAATATGCTCTTCCTCTTGCCTAAGATAAAGCATCTGTTTGTCATGATCACTTGCTTTTTGCATAAGCATGATATTATTATTTCTATCTTCCTTCATCCAATTTAGTATCATGAGAGAATCCAAATACATTCTTTCTTCTCTTTCGTTTATCTTTCTAAGCTTTACAGCCTATTAGTCGATCCAATTTTGTAGATGTGCATGCAAATCCTCATCTTCACCTAAAGTTACTAAATTTGGAGTTGAAGTATTTGAACTTGGCTGTGACTTTTTCTTTGGCTTTACTATTTCCATATGTTCCACCCACTTTGGATGAAATATCAACACATGCCAACAATGATCGAAGTGGAAAGTTTTCTTCTCTAATTGTAAGTACATGAACTTCACCTTGCCAATCTAAAAAATTCCAAATTCCAAATATAATTATAACCTTATTTAGCATTGGAGAAGATAGTACAAAGAAATTGATTAAATATATAATAAGAACATAAATTTTCTTGTTCATTAACACCACTGATGCATTATTTAAACTTGTGTCAAGTGACCACAAAACTTATTTACCGTTTGTTGAATTGCTAACCATCAATTCATTAGAGATGTGTAATTATATGTCAAATCAAATTTCCTATTTTCTCCAAAATATTCATGAATTCTTTTCTATAATATCATATGCTTTTGATCCGTTTCTTGCATTACATCTAAGGAAACTTTAACCTATCCCTCCACAAGTATACACACCTCGATTTTCATCCAATAGGTTCAACCTCAATAACCTTAACTTAGGATGGAGACACTTGGTGTTCATTTATCTCATTTGTAAATTCCATAATTAAAAATAATAATAATAATAATCATTATTATTTAGAAAATTTGTGAAATAAGTATCTTGATGAGTTCTTAAATTCATTCCTATTAGAGATGTGAAGTAAGCAAGCTGAAAATTTCAGAAAAAATCTCTAATTCAACCTCTTTAATCATATACACAAACAGTTGGTAGGCAAGTGGATCGAGGTTAAGGTTTTGGTGAACTACTAATTATGAAGTTTTAGACCATAGGACAATCGAACTTTTGGAGTCAATAGAGGCTATCTTGAGATGGTTTGAAAACATTTTGTTAAAGTGGAATGCATAAAATTGGCACAAGGTCTCGAACGACATGATGAATTAAGATGATGCTAGTTGTCAACCTCCTAACAGATCAACATCATATTCAATCTAATCAAGACAGCCAACAATTTATTAATAATGAGAATGGAAAATGAAAAATAAAAAAATGAATACTCTGAATGGCCGAACGGCTAGTAGAAGTTATGTACCTCACACTATAATTATTAATTCCAAAGCGACACTCCCACATGATGACAGCTGAAATCATAAAAATTACAAAAGAATTTGTCTCCAACCAGGTAGAAGGAAAATACCTATTAATTCAACATAAGCACGTACATAAAAAAAATAATAGAATATAAGCACATAATGGACAACAAATGAGAATAAAAAGAAAATTATCTAGAAGATAATCAATTGATATGAATCTGTCAATCAAAATGTAACATGACATAAAGCAAATACTTTGTTTATCAAGAAGTTCCTAGAAGGACCTATCTCCTTCCTAGGAACTATAAAACTTATTTAATTGACAATTTCTCTAAAACATCAAAAATCATGACCGTGAACTCCGATCCAAGTTCTAAACAAATCATTCGTGTGCACAAAATACTTGCTCTAGTTTGCAAAATACCAAACTCGTACCTACAATCTGCACTACCAAAACAAGAAAATGATTAATAAAAAATAAAAATAAAAAATCGAGAAAGAATGAATTTCCAACCCTTCAACAGGAAGAAGGAATTTCCCCCATTTGTCAATTGTCATTTATGAACTTATATGATTTCATAATCCGCAACCAACATGTTTTCTAAAACTAAACTTTACAAAAATGCTACATTTTTTTTACTTTTTTTTTTTTCTTCAAGAGAGAGAGAGCACCTGGAAATTGTGGAAATCTCCTTTAATTTGTTGTAGCCCAAGAAATGAAATGGAACACACGAAACAGAGATGAAATGAAACGGAATACATGGAACAGAGATGAGAGAATGAGAACAACGGGAGAGCAAAAGAGGGAGAAAACACTTGGCAGAAAAAAACAATGTAATGTTTTTATCATAAATAAGAGATAGCCAGCCGAATTACCTGATCAGGCCAATAACATTGTACATAAATCCAGCTCACTATTTACTACATTTTAGAGGAAATGGCTAGGTCAAAATTTAACTTTAACCAGCCTGCCATTAATGCTCTTAGATGCTCAAGAATTTTGTTGACAATGATAAAATTAAATATAAAAATATATGCCTCGATGTCCAATCAAGGTGTAACTCAATGTACCTAATGTTGAAAATGCACAAGAAAGTCCAAAAGGCCTTTGATTTGATGTGGACTAGTACTTGCAATTTGTTCTTCTTTTCAACGACGAAGATAAGAGTGGAAAGAGGTTTTTAGGGCAATCCAAATTTGCTGAATTGGGAAATCTTAAGATATTTATTTATTTATTAAGTTTTTATGATTTAGAAAATTTGATGTGTGTGTATGCCTTTTCTTTCAAAAGATATAGATACAAACCATGTTGGTCTTTCTTTCTTTTTCTTGTTTTTCCCTATATGTATGTATGTATGTATGTATGTATGTATATGAACACTGATAATCATATCTTGTTTTATGTTTTCAAAGCTTGAAATGTTAAAAGATTTCTTATGTCTTGTTAGGCTAGTTTCTTTATTTACTGATGTTCATCTGAACGATATGATCCTTTATGCCCAAATGAAGTATTCTTATTTATTTATGGTAATAAGCATACCATATAATAGGCTTGTGTTGAACTTGAACTCCCTTAATTCGTTGTGTTTGGGATTCTTCCTTTTTCTTTTTCTTTTTTTTTTGGTTGAATAATAAGTTTTCACTTGAAAAAACTTGTTTGTGTTACCATACAACAATCACAATTTTAACTTATAAAAACATTCCAAAAATCCTAGAAATTAATGTTTATAATGCTTCTCGTCTTAATACAGCTTGCTTGTTCCAACTTGCTCGTTCACCACCAAATTTGAGTCCACATTACTCAATATTACATCATAAACCTGACCTGCCATGCATTCAAATGATGACAATAGGATTAAAATTGGAAGTTTCTAAATTAAAGTGGAGCTAATCAAGCTACACACACAGCAGGAAAAATGTTACGATTGCAAAATCAACACCACCAACTCCTGAAAAAATGTTGTTGCAACCATGGGTGCCGAGCTCCATTAGTTTCTTTTCGTACCTCTCCACAAATCCAATTGAATCCTAAAGGTTGATATGCTTACTTCTTATCCAATTTTGAGTGCAAATTAAAGCCTTATTGGTTCTCGGAGATAATGAACTCTTATAGGATTCTAATATTCAACTTCTAGTGCTGAAGGCAAGCTCTATGGCTACAATGGAAATAAATATGGGCAACTTTTACAAGAACAGGGTATGTGGTGGCGTTTATCTTCTACAAATGTAAAATATCAATTGTCACTAATTAGCGCATATTTGTTCAACAATTACTTATCCATCTTTTACCCTTTAATGCATGTTTAGGATTGTGATGGGAAATATAGCTTATAACTTTATAACTAATATAATTTAAGTAATAAGTTCTACTATTAAAAAGTTATTTACTATTTGGTAATCATATGTTTAAAACACTTTTAAACATGTTACGTTTGTTTTTAAAGAAATTAAAAAAGTACTTTCTGATGTAGAAATTACGATTATTTGAATTTTTATATATTATGATCATATTCTTGAAAGTTTAAAAGTTGTAATTATTTAAAAATTGTAGAAGTATTTTTATCCATTAACAGTCTTTTTAAAATTTAAATTACGTTCCGCATTATTCAAAAAAATATATTTGAGAAAATGATATTTTTCTACAAACGTAATTTTTCGCTTATTTTACATGTCTCATTAAATTCTGCCCCTTAGTGACCGATTCGTGGGCGTAACTTTGAACTGCCAGCCACAATAAGGTTGAGAATATATGCATAACAATGCACGTGTAAAAACTCATAGCCCAACACAAACTTCCCATCATCTTTTTAACTTTTTAATTATAAATAAAAAAAAATTAAATCGCAGTATAGTTGGACAATACATTGTCAACTGTAGTATTCAATTTCTTCTCTATATTACACTATTTGAATTTATAGAGATGTGCCCATGGCTTTGAATGGCAGGACATAGTGATAAATTATCAAGTGCGCATGGCTTTGCTAATTTGAGTACACCTGTATATATTTTGCACAGCAAGACATACATCAGAATTTTGTAATTTACTCGAAATTCACAATGCTAGCATTTCATTACAATATCAAAAGTTAAGAGTAATTACTCAAAACTCTGGAAATGTACAACAATAGCATTTTATTACAATGTCAAAGTTAAGTAATTACTCAAAATTCCGAAAATGTACAATAGTAGCAGTTTTATTTGTCTACTTTGCAAGCATCATGGAGGAAGGTCCTTTTGACTAAGGCCACCATTTGATCCAAAGTGGATGAAAACGAGAAAGTAGATTGTAACGACCAATCCCCATTGAGTGCACAAACATAGCCGTGCATATCTATTTTCCACCCGTTGTCATTAAATCTCATGTACTCTTATTTTGTATATCATTCCTCATCCTTATGAGTTCATCCTCATTTCTTTTTTGAACTTCTAGTTCTCTCTTCAAGATTTCATCCTCCCTTTTTTGAACCATATTATATTTTGAACAAGTAAAGAATTGTCGTTCTGAATTTTTTTTTTTTTTTTTTTTTTGTGTAACGTTAAGCATGGTGCTCTCAAGCCGCACCAACATAAGGGAAGAATGAAATGTGTATTTAACTATGAGGATTAAAAAGGAAAATCATGTGTAAGTAGTGTACAAGTGTGTGGGTCTTATGTTTAGAATTTTTTTATAAAATTCCCACACTGTTTAAGGACGAACGGGTGGCTATCCGTCCAATGCAGAGGGTAGCACTCCTAACCGCAAGACAAAACCTAGTTCAGGGAGAAGGGGTAAAGGACTAAACCATATATGGTGATTTTAAATTTATATTTTTAATCATTAATAACTGATTTTATTAGTACGGGACTTCAACAATTGTTAATAATTACTACCTTTGACTCTCTTTTAATTTTTAATAAAGTATGTCTCTTTTTAGTTTTAGGGAATCTTTACATTTTTGGCTCAAAAGTAAAGTTTGTAACAATTCTAAAAATGGGATACTAATGCCACACTGTTTCATTGGTGGGGCATGTGACATATTGTTGCCGCATATAGTTTGTAAAAAAATTATATATTTGAATAATGAGTTGAGATGAGACAATTTTTAACTTTTGAGATTTGAAAAATGTGTAGGTCCCGCTATTTAAATTTTCAGCGGAATTGTGCACTGTTCACTATCAAATTTTACCATTCAGGCACTATTAGCTTTAGATTTTACTATTCAGTACTGTTTATTATTGTTTATTTAAGCTGATTTTTTAAAATTTAGATATGAAATATAGTGTATTTAGATAGGAAAAACTAGAGTACGGTACAACATCTCATCTATACTCAGTATCCAAACCAGGCCTTATAATAATACCTAGATATAAAGTGTTTACAAATCAAAAAGGATAGTTTTTTACTTTTACAAATTCCAAAACAATAATAATATTAAAAAATAATATTTCAATAACTTTTATTCAACTTTCATCTCAATTCATCCTATTTCAACTCATTATAAATTTGCAAGAATAAAAAACTACCACGTCGATTTGCAAACACTTTATATCTTCGTATTAATTTTTTTTCCCATTAAAAAAGTGGGGGGGAAATCAAAACCTTTGAAAGAGGTATTGTTGAAGGTAAAATTAGGGAGTGAAAGAATAAATGCATTAATCTACTGTCTAACTAATATTTTATTCAACTTTCATCTCATTTCATCTGTGTAACCAAACGAAGCTTAAGGCTACCAAGATATAGCATCCTAATCATCATACATCAGCAAGCAATCAAACAACTGGAAAAACACTGGGATTAAATTTCTTAATTATCCTTAGATATTACTGAAACATGCGAATACTCAAACTGAAAACAAATACAAATAGCCATCATTCACATGATCAAGATTAATAAAGCAGAGATTAGGTTAAAGAATATTCAAATCATGAATTTAGAAACTAGAAGAAGAGACGCAAAGAAAGTACTCGTCAAAAGACCTAACATCGTGAGATGAATGCCATAATATAAGAGGGAGAGGGCCGTCTAGTTCAAATTATTCAACGCTAAGAATTATAGCAACACACATCCCACAACACATTCAAATAACTATTGCACTCTATTCAAATGGCGGTCATGACCCTTTTTGGTTGAGAGTAGATTAGAAGATTGGTGAGAGAGAATCTACTTTTGGGTCGGAGCTTATAGCACTCCCAATGGGTTAGGTAAAATGCATATTTTTATAAAATTTAAAAAAAAAAACAGTTCAAAATAGTCATCTAAGATTATGTATTTTATTTCTAATATACAGTTTGTTATAGTATCTCCTCCATATTTATAGAACACTGTTCACACTTGTATAAATATTCAATTCATTTCTCTTTTTACTTTTTACTCTTTATTCATTTCTTTCTCTACTTTCTATTTTTTACTTTATTTAAAATGAATAAAATATATTAAAAAGTATAATACTTAAATTATATGAAAAAAAATAGATAAACTGATAAATGGTATATTGTAAAAATTAGTATGTAACAAAAAAAAAATAGATTTTGATAATGTATTTTAAATAATAGGATGAAGAATCTATTAGGAGTATTCTTAGATGAGATGAGGGAGAATCACGCATGAAGATGTGATGTATAGAGGATAAAGGAAGTCACGACATAACTTATAGGAGCAGCAAATATGATGGAGGAGTTACGCAACGAACATAAGATCTAGAGAATATTTTTTGCTTTTAAATGTTGAAGATCAGAGGAGAAGAAAAAATCTAGTTGCAATCATAATTGCATACTAATATGTGCACCAATCGAATGTGATTGTTCAAAAAGTTTATTTGATTGAAAACAGTGCTAATTAGATTTTAAATATGAAGGAATCAATATTGGTATGTAAATTAGTACGCGACTTTACTTGTATGTAGCAAAATATAAAAGAGAAAGAATGAGATATCGAGCTCATCAATGAGGCACTACCACGAAAAAGGTAAAAACATTTTCTTTAAGCAGTCACTAGATATAAATCACATCAAAATGAGCCATCGCAGAAGTAACAGATTGACAAAAAACCAAGCAAATTAAGCCGAAGTTACAACCAAGATGCAGGGCAAAAATTAACCAAGACAAATTCAAGTAAGATAGGTGATAAGAGAATCGTAAAGAAAGTTTGCTGTTCATTTGGAGAATGTGATGAAATGAGAAATATGTAAATAGTAATGAAATAGTTTGAATTAAGATGTTTTATTTGATTTTGAAAAATAAGAAAGAAAATTACATTAAAATATTATTAGAATATAATTTTTATTTTGAAATTTTAAAAATTTAAATTGTTTTTTTGTATTTTGTTAAAAGTTTAAAAAAATTGTAATAATTAGATAATAAGAAAATTGAAGATACATCATGCTATATATACATATAGAAGATAAATGAATATGTACCATATATATATATATTATATGTATTAATTATTAAATATGGTATTCATGCCTTGCAATAATCATGAATATGTCAAAATCAAGAATATGCTAGACATTAAATATATGCTATATGGTACCTACCATATCTCACGTGTCATATATGTAAATGTAATACGATAAATAGTTTCAAAGAAATATTGAGTAACTTTAAAATATAAAACCGATAAATAATTAAGTAAAGAGACAGAAAATAAATAGTACATATTTATTATAGTACATATTATAAATAGTACATATAGCAGAGACAGAAAATAGTACATATTATAGCAGAGACCGAGACAGAAAATGATGTGCTAAAATAAAAACCCATAAAAAAGAGAGCCAAAATATAGAAGGTGAGTAAAATAAAGGCACGACATTGAATTGATAATGGATGGGGCTGAAAATCCGAGTTCCAGACATTTGCGACAATCACGAAGGACCAAAAAAAAAAAAAAAAAAAAAAGCTTTTGATCTAAAGCCTAATCACAAACCTCAAAAGCAATGGCCATTATTCCTCCAAACTCAGCAAAAAAAAAAAAAAAACTCCACTCGTAGCCAGCCAGCCAGCAATCCCCCCTTCAGATGCTTTTCCTTCCGCCTCTTATCCACTCTTCAAATCTCAATTGTCGACAGCGAGTGGAACAGAGTCAGCCTGAAATTTTACACGAGAAAAAGATTGGATCATAACCAGAACCAATGTCGTACATATGAATTTCAGATGTGCTGTTGTTCTTTGTATTCTTGTATTTTTATTTTTATTTTTATTTTTTCATCCCCAACAACAGCTGACATGTCAGTTTTTAAGTAACTTTCCTTAGCTGTGAAACTACTCAAACTGTGACACATCAACTGCTGTGAGTGAATGGAATGATAAAATACAAAATGGCGAGTTGCATTGCTTTATAAATATAGATATGCAAACTTAGCATGCATGTCACAGAAATAACCAAACCAAGAAACCCTTCACCAAATCCAGAAAGAAACTTACCAACTTACGGTACTTGAGTGCGTAGAACATCTCAATGTAACGGCGGCTCTCACGGCGATCAAGGTTAGAAACGTGCTTCCAAAACCCGTAAACCCCAGTGAGGGTCAACAACCTCTCGGAATAGATCTGCCATGTGTACCTATGAAAGGAAGGAAGAAGAAAATCAGATCAAAGTGAACATAAACAAGTACCAAACAAAGATATATCAGTCCTGGTGTAAGGAGAAAATGCAGTTAACTTACTTCTCGAGGATCCGCTTCAAGCCTCCCTGGGAGATTTTGTCCCAGTGAGAAGGGTCTGCCTTGGACTTCTCAAAGAAATCAACAAGAAGCTCGGCTGCTTGTTCACCATGGTAGGGATCAATGTGGAAGCCAGATTTCCCATGCACAATAATCTCAGCTGGGCCACCATTACAAGTAGCAAATGTTGGCAATCCACAAGTCATTGACTCAACAACTGTGAGGCCAAAAGCTTCATATACGGCAGGCTGCACAAAGGCTCCCTTTGTGTCTGCAATGTAACGATAGAGCTCCCCGTTCCTGACTCGGTTCATCTGGGATGAAATCCATCTAAACTGGCCATTCAAATTGTAGGTTTCAATGAGACCATACATTTTCTTCATCTCAGCTTGCTCCTCCAAGTCCTTGGACTCCTTTCTCCGATCTCCAGCAACGACAACAAGGTTGACCAACTCCCGAAGACGTTTGTTCTTTCCATACCACTCCACAAGACCTGTGATGTTCTTCACACGATCCAACCTTGCCATTGTGAATATGATGGGCTTGTTTCGGTCTTTCAATACACACCTGTCAGAAAGGAACATATAAATATCAATTTGCTCAAATAGACATAGGAAAGGGAAATATAATGTGTGGGAAAAGAGATGGAGACTCACAAGTGTTCCTTATTCTCCACGTCGGAGTATAGGAGCTCTTCGATTTCAGGGTGGAAGGATGTCAACCTCTTTTCCTTCTCAAAGTAGGGGAAGTAGATGCTCATATCTGCTCCAGGGGACACAATGTTGAACTTAGGATCAAAAACATCAATCCCGTGAACAACGCGATAGAGCCCAGGAAGGGTGAAAGCAGTGTGACTCTCGTATTGACCAACGGTATCTTTGCTGAAAACGTGGAAGGTAATCAATGTTAGCAACTCCGGAGAAAGCAATGAACAATATGAAAGAATAAAACAGGGCAAGAGGAGAGTATTCACCTTCCAGCAATTTCTTGGAAAGTAGAAGTGATAATGAAATCGGTGTGATTCATGGCTATAAGATCAGCAGTGAACTGGCAAGAGAAGTGATACTTCTCCTCGAATTTTTTCCAGTAGATGTCAGATTCAGGATACTTAGTCTTCTCAAGCGCATGGGCTATGGTGCACTGCAATGGGCAGGAAAATATGAGAATTCATTCAGTTTTTTAGATTGTAAAATTGCAGACCAAATGTAGCTATAATCAAACTAGATTGGAAGAGCTTCTGACAAACCTCTGTAACACCAAATTTATGTGCCAACAATGAGGCAACAATGTTCCCATCACTGTAGTTTCCAATGATCAGATCTGGCTTCCCTTGTAACTCTTTAGTAAGTTCATGTGCAACATCCTAATAAAAGGCAGATTGTTTGATGTCACAGTCACATACAACAACAAAGGCCAGAAAGACTCAAATGCCACAAAACTAAAATTTAACAGATTTACAAGCTAAAAAGCAACAATAATATGGTCACCTCAGTGTAAGTCTCAAGATAGGGCCAAACTTCAAATCTCGAGATCCATTTTCGGACCATTCCCTTCTCGTCTCTAAAGGGAACTCGAAGAATATGGGTATGCTCTGTCCCAAATACCTTCTCGAGGCGCTGACCACATGTGGTTCCAACTGCATCAGGGAGGAGCCGAGTGACCTGTGTATGGACATAAACATTAAGCATCAAATTGAGGAACAAAAGTCACAAAAATAACTTAAGAGTATGAGCTAAAACAGTAGCACCAAAACATAAACAGAGCTTACGATGAGGATACGAGGAGTGATATCCAGGCCTTGTTGCTTGATGCGATTAAGCATCTCACTCTCCAATGCCCGAACTTGATCCAAGATATAAACAACCTGGATGAGTGACCAGCATCGGTAAATCGAAATTTCAACAGATCTACTAAAGCATAATGGATTAGGATTGATAACTAACCTGGCCACCAGTGTCAGGATATCCCAAGACATCATCCTGGGCAAAATAGCCATGGGGAGACATAATTACAACGTTAAATACCATAGGGATTTTCCCAAGAAATTTCTCAAGGGTGCACGGGTCAGGAGCCTCAAGAAGATCCAAAAGAAGTTGAATCATCTCTAGTACACGCTCAGCAGTGTCACCCCACCCTCTTTCCAAACCAATCTCCTGGAACTTGTGCTCAAACTTAGCATAGGGTGTTTCAGGGGCAAGTGCAGACAGAAATTCCTCTGCCTTTCTAAGAACATATTGGAGGGAGTTAACGTTCTGAATTCTGTCATTCAGCATCATAGTCTGCAGACAAACGGCAAATCAAATGGTAAGGTACTGAAACATAACACAGAGAGAGAGAGAGAGAGAGAGAGAGAGAGAGAGAGAGAGAGAGAGAGAGAGAGAGAGATAGAGAGAGAGATATTCCAACTAGAACAGGTGAGGGACACTTTCTAAAGAGAGAAACAGAATATGTTCGCTGACAGACCTTTCCCTTGTAGCAGTGAACTCTGAGAAACTCAAGCAGCGGGTGCATGCTTTCCTTGTCATGGAAAAGCTTTGCAGAAAGGTGCCGGTTCAGAAACTCCACACCATTCCCAATTGACTTCGAAAGAGTGGGACGGGGAAACGATGCAGAAAATGGCTCAAAATCCAACTCAAGCACGAAGTTCCCATTAGAACTACATTTGGATGAGTTATCTCAGTAAGATCCCAAGTATGTAAGCATAGGAATGCAAACAAAATACAGAAACTATAATCCAAGCAGTAGTAAATCACCTTCCATCCACAAGTTCCTCTTTGAAGTGCAAGTACTCAGCCACACGCAGCTCTTCAACCACAAGAGCATGGACATTCACTCTTATGTATTCCCAAACACCAGGCCTTGGACGAACAGCTAGGGCAACCCATGGAGGTAGAACAATGGCTTCCTATAATGTTACCCAAAAAGATCAGCAAAAATGACAATTTGACAAACAAAATAGTCCAAAATAAATGAGTATAAAACCCCCATGCATGTAGCACAAAAAACAAAGAAAGCGATCTATGACCTGAGTGGATCTCAAAACTTCACCAAAGGCCCCGTCCTGAAGTTTGTGTCTGTTGGCCTCAGAAATTGCTTCAACATGAGCAATAAGTTGATGGTGTTGCAGAATACCTTTTCCCTCCGCTTCGATCCTACAATACCATCACACCTCAGAAGTCAACATGCAAGCAGGGAATTCATTCTCATTTACAGCCGCATTAAAACCCCCCTGTTCCTTGACAATATGATCAATATTCTCCTATTGCGATCTCTAAAATTGTGGACTTTTTTTAAGATACTACAAGTGATCATAACCAAAACTTGAACAAAATCTCTATCACAGCCTCCACAAATCGAAGCATGATTTTATTAAAAATGAAAAAAGAAATCAAATGCAAAATACTTCAATTAATTTTTTTTTTTTTTCTAATCAAAATACTTCAATTAATTACCTGGACAGGAGTGCCACAATTTCATTGCGGTTAGCAACCAGAGTTTCATCCAAACGCTCACGGAGGCTGTGCACGCGAGTCAAAACACCTTCCGCCATTGCAAGTTTCTCACAGAACCTTCAACTGGAACAAACAAGAAACAGCCGTTTCTAACAGATCAAACTTAGTTATCCAAAAAAAAAAAATAGACAATATAAAGGAGCATAAGCACAAGAAAGTCAAAGGATCCAAACATGGGTCATGAAATACCATTCTAGAAGAAAGGCCAGGATTTCTAAACCTACCACCAACCACATCAACCACATAGAAGAATATTAATTGTCAACGAAAATTGCTGTCCTAGCTAGTGCAGAGAATGATGACTGTACGTCTGATCCAGTTTTTAGAGGGAGCCTATATATCCACTCCATTAAATAAATTATTTATGCATCCTTAGATCACAAAGTGTTCAACCTTGAGTTGTTTAGTGATAATAAATCACAGATCAATTATAATGACGGCTTTATGGGGACAATAGCACCGATTAAAGCAGGAAAAAACTTCTGGACATGGGGTAACAGAACCAGAAAATCCCGCGTTGAAGGAGAGTTTTGATCCAGGAAAAGAGAAACCATTTGGAGGGTCAAAGTCTTCTCCCGTGAGGAAGGCGAGAAAACCGGTTGAAGAAAAAAAACAGAGAAGGAAATGGTTTTGAAAGTGATGAAAGCAGGCATAGAAACTAGTGTCTAGAGCAGCATAATCACATGAGTGGCACAGAGAGAAAATAAAGAAAAAGAAAAAAACAAGGACGGTACCTAGAGAAATACGCAAAACAGGGAAACAAAAGAGAATGAATGGGAAGAGAGAGGAGTGTCTATGGGGGACGGGGTTTTATAGGCAGTGAAGTAGCGCGAAACAGAGAAAGAAGAAACGACAAGGGCAGGAAAATCACTGTAAAATCTTTACATATATAAAAAGTGGAAGATATTCACGCAAGACCCAGATTTAACCGCAGGGTAGTTTCGTAACAACATTCGGATACAAGATTAATAGAAAATGGTTCTACCATTAAAAAAAGATATCAAAATAATTAAAGGCTAAACGGAAAGTATTGGGCCAATTCATTCGATAATGAAGGAAGTAAGGTACGTGAGAGAGGGTCAAAAAATTTGACATTTTGACAGAACGTTGGAAACACGTCATTTGTCTGTGGGTGGAAGAAGGGACCCAGAAGCTGCAAAACGAAGAAAAAGATGGGACCCGGCCGCGGGGGTGGCGATGATCACAAGCTTGACTTTTAGGTCTTACCTATGGATCTCTGCATTAGCGACCGTAAAAAGCTGACCCTCGTTACGTACGACAATGTATAATGTGTGCCTGAGCTTTCGCTCCTAGCAATTGTCGAGTTTTTTGTTCAGCATTGATAAACAAAGAGAGAAATAAACAAGATGAAGAGGAGATGCCAATGTGCTCCTGATTAAGAGCCTTTTTTTTTCTCTCTAGGGATCCTTTAGCAAACATAAAATAACACAGATTTGAAACAGCTAGCAGTATTCTGATCTATTTACCTTGGAAGAAGTTGACGGAAAGGGAAAAAATGAAGAAAATGAACGCAGATGTTCAGAACGTAATAAACGCAGGCAAGCAACGAAGGATAGGAAACAGATGAGGTTTGGATGGAGAAGAGGGGAAGCCTAGACACCCTTATATACTAAAAAGCAGAGAGAGAAAGAGAGAGAGAGAGAGAGAGAGCTGATCTCCTCCATAATATCAATACGGTAAACAAGCCAGTTGCTTAATTAGATTTGAAATGGTGACCTATGTTTCCGTGAAAAAGCCATTATTACCGCCACACCTTCCTGTGGTTTCATTGTTCCTTTCACAAAACCGCTTTTCCTACATCCCAACTTTAATTTAAAAAGAAATAAATTAAAAAAAAAAATAAGCATCTCCTCATCCACCGGATGATCTTTCTCCACTCTTTGTTCTTTTCTTTTTATAATGTTATATATGTATTCATGGTATAATGTTTTGTACGCCGACAATGGAAACACATTGATTATGAGTTTTGTTAAGGTGCACCCGGTTTTCCAATTGCCCCTGTTGTCTTTGACTCAATGCATCTTTCTTAAACCTTTCCAAGTTGGAAGGTTATTTACAACTTGTAACAGAGATACCTCGAACATACCGCATTAATATATAAATGCTCGTCTTCAACTCAATTACACAATTTACACTAATTGCACCGTTTAATGCGATCGGCCACACCTGGTCCTCTAGTTCCAAGGCTTCAAGTCATCCAAGAGTAAGCTGGTCGCTGGTTGTAGGATGTTCCTCCCGTACATCTTGTTTCTTTTATTTTTAAAGAATATTCTACTTCAATTTTTATCGAATTATTTAATAAATTATTTTGTTTCAATTTTTTTTTCCATGATATTTATATAATTTTTCTAAAAAAATATTTATAAGTTTTTCACCATTAAAAACATTTTTAAATTTGTTTTTATCTCCTTTTTCAAAAATTCTATTTACAGTCATTTTTACGGTGCTTGCACGATCTATGACTATATCTAACATTATTCTTTTAATATAAAATAATTTTTTTGACCAATCATATCAGTATAATGCACAATATATATGTAAAAATGACTATACGTAACATAACTCTTTTTTTTAGTGTGTTATTTTTAAATTAGCTGGCATTTAGCAAAAATATATGGAATGAACAGATTGAAAAAAGTTTCAAACTAAAGATTAAAATGGTAAATCGAAATTTTAAAGACTTTTTCTTTATAAACGATTAAAATTATAGAAATTGAATTTAACTTTAATATTTTCATTAAATATAAAAGTTGTATTTTTCAAGATTAATGAAACTTGAATCCCTGCAATTTACTGCCTGCATTGCTTACCCAAACAGGAGTGTAGGAGAGGGCAGCTGGGAGACCCACAATCTCGCTCTCCTAAAACACAATCCGGACAAGAGATTGCAAGGATCTGCTCTTAATTATGGACCCATTTTGAGTATGATATGGATATCCATATACTATATATATGGATATTATATGAAGTGCTAAAATCTCAGGTATCTCATCCTGATCCCGTGTGCTTGATTGGCAAGAAAACTTGGCTTGAACTGCAAGCCGTACAAATCCCACCGGATTCTACTCGTATCCTCATGGGAGAGTTGAATAAATACAAGCAAAGATTGCGCCGTTGGATCTTGTTTCCTTATAATCAACTCACCAGCAGAGCCTTTCCAACTTTCGTCAAGCTGCGTGAGAAAATCTTCTTCTGTCCGTCCACCCACCTAAACAGCTTTCTCGGACACTTTATGGCTCCTTGCCCAAAAGCTACAAATATTTATTTATGTTGTCTCAAAAATGGACAATCGATATGCATGATAAAAACACATCAATACGTCGTCTGCCACAAAATTCACATGGCTTTGTTGTACATTAAATATTAAAAATTATTTTAATAAAAAAATTACTTAAAAATAAATTTATAAACAAACATTGTTAAATTATAAAATTATTTTTATTTTAAAGTAGATCTAATAAATTATATGAAATCACGTTAGTTTATGAATTTACTTTTATAAAATCTCTTTATGGTTATAGTATTTCTCATAAATATTTTATGTATCATCACAAAATGAATATTCCATTATACTTTTAATTGCATTGAAATAAATCATGAAATTCTCCGCTTCTAAAATTATGAGAAATTATATTTGCAATCGTAAAATATATAAGTGTCGCATCACTTTAAAAAAATGAACAAAAATGGGATCACATAAAAAAAAACTAATTTTTAATACTATACCACACTCTTTTTTAAAAAAAAATGTCTATATATATGTTGCTTGTGCACATCATGACTGTATCTAGCATTACTTTAAAATTATACATCTAAAATATCTAATGTCGTGTTTTGTACACCTGGATTAAGTTCTAGCAACCAGGGTCTGGATGATTCTATCTGCAAACACTAAGACAAAGGTAGGCTCAGGGGTGTCCGGAGAGCCTCCGATGTCAAAGTTAGTATTTCTTATTTTTGGAGAATGATAAGAGAACTAGAGAGTTTAGAGAACTTTCTTCGTACCTGAAGCATAGCTTTTATACGAGGTTTTCGAGTGCAGCCCGTACCCTGTGTTAGGAATCTGTGTCACACCTATAGTTCCCTTATTCATGGCATTTAATGTGGCATGGCGTATGAGGTGGTGTCATTAAGGCGGCGTGTCTCCCAAGTGGTGTCTCGACATTAGGTGATCGGTACAGTCACTTCTCGTTCCCCTCATCAAAGAATGGAGGGTTATTCATGTCTCCCCAGGTAGTGTCTCGAAAGTACGGTGTATAAGTTTTGTATATTTTTCTTAAAAAAAATAGGCTATCACTAAAAAAAAATAATTTTTTTATATAAATTTTAGATTTATTTACTTTTTTTTTCCAAAATAAATACGCTAGACTTACAAACCTTAGTACTACAAATATAATTTCTCTTTATAAGATATTTGTTGAGAATTTTAGATGAGACATAAAGATACGAAATAAATTTTATAATATTTATTAAATATTATTCAAAAATTCTATAAGGATATAATACACGTTGAATAAATGAATGAATTGATTCAACTAAACAATAAAAATAGATCTCAACTCGTGTGCATCTCCCCCACTCTATACGTAGAATGCCCCTTGAAAACCCTAACCTACCTCCGGCCGTATCATTATGCTTTAAAATAAAGTATATTCCTCCAACTACCTCAATTTTGGCATCCTTATCCACTTTCTTCTGCCTCCTCATTTTGCACGCTATTTAATTTGGTCGGTATACCAAACCCCTCCGTAGCGTGAGAGATTCATATCAAATAATTAAATAAATAAATAAATACATGTGCTCCTGACACATTGTCTTTTAATTTAAATCGATACGAACCTTTTTAAGGTGCGCATCCTTTCTCAATGGTTCTTCATCCAACAGATTTTGGGTCTAATTAGGTAACGATTACCTACTAATATGTTTTAATAAAGGGTAAATTTGGTAATTAATTCTTTAATTAAATTAATATAATAAAATTATAGAATTAATAATTTAATTTCATCAGTCAACTATTTTAATTTTTTTTCGTTTCACAACAGTGACAACACGACGACGGGTTTTGGCACGAGATAATTGTATAATTTGTGTATCCGTGCTCCGAAGATCTCGCCCAGTGAAGTTCAGTAGTTGGTCACTGTCGACACTCTCGACAGGGGTGTTTTCGTTATTTCAGGAATAGATAATAATTCAATCAGATAATTTAAAAAAGAAAAAAGAAACGACTGTGCTTTCTGAGCGAAAGGTCACGGCCAGCCTGTACGGTGCGGGGTCACAGTGTCGGTAAAGTGAAACAACACGATTTCCTTAAGATCTGCTGTTTTGATGACATGGCAATATGGCATATCAACTATTCGATGTCGTGAAACATTTTTAACCGCAGAGGGAGAGAGGGGGCTGGGCTCGCAGATATATTATGGTACCCTCCTCAGACACGTAGGTTGTGGGGCCATCCGAAAGCCCAAGGTGCAAAAGTCGTTTGGATTATGAAGTCCGTCCCACTTCTGACGTGGCAAATGCCACCATCATTTTCTGTAGACTAATTTTACTTTATTTTTTTATTCATATTTTCTAGAGGTTATGTAACGTAGGAAAAGGAGCTCATTCATTGGCTAACTAACTGTTTTTTGTTTGATCCAATGAGTTTGGCCAGCGAATGTGGAGCCCACGGGAAGTGGGGCCTACCTACCCTTCGAAATTTAATACTTGAAATGAGTAATGGGGGGTAGTGGGACCAGGCTGACCTGTCTCCACGGCAGAAATCAGAGTGTCACCCTTGGTTTTGTAATGAAGGTGTGGGGAGTAGTCCAACTCGGACAGCTTGTTTAGGGTCCCATTTTAAATTCGCCATTAAGTTTGGTACTAGCCAGGCTCAACTTGGTTGGCCTTTAAATTGTGTGTGAAATGGTAGGCATGCATGCAATTACTGGTATTATTTCTGTTGCAAAAGTATATAATTAACAGATTTGAAATATATAGTTATTTTTACGTAATTTTTATATATTTTATTTTTATAATTCATTAAATTAATTATTTTATATTAAAAAAATAAAGAAACCAATTATTTTATAATTCTTTTATAATTAATGTGTACATCATTAACATAGTTTTTATAATAATCTTTACAAATTTTTTCAGATAATAATAAATGTTTGAAATAAATAAATAAATATTATAAAGTCTACTCTCTTTATTTACATCTACTAATTTCAACTTGAGGTCTTGGAATCTAGCCAAAAATCCCAAGAAATACTGACACCGAGTGCACTCTCATTGCTCACAGCTTACGAAACGAGCTCTATCAAATCCTTTTCATATGAATTTCACGTGTTGTTGTGACGTCGGTGGTGTCTGAATAATGCAATTTTTAAACATAAGAAAGGCTTATAACTATAATCTCTCCAATCAATGTAATATAAAAATGGTGAGCAGATAAGAACTTGAAGTGACGAATTCAATAAAAGTTATATATAAGACTAATTCTTCCCACCCAAATGACATGGTCTGTGAAAAGCCGACTTCCACGAGCGAGCAAGCATGTAACCGGACTTCACGGCCGCCAGCTAGTGGCATAATTTAAAGTGGGAATCTTGGGTGCCTCATCGACGACCTTTTCTTTTGTCTATAGCAGATGAATCTCATCTTTGGGTTATTTTGGTATGAACTACACACACTGCCCTTGCCAAAATTGGCGAATTATGCCTCCTCTTGTTCAGAGGTGGCGTGCTTCAAATAGGCAAATCTGGTGAAAGTAAAAACGAAGAGGTCGCTGAGATAAAGCACTACTGCACTAGCACCCAGTCTTGAAAATTCTTATGGCAATAAATATATATTAATGAGGAATGTGGGAAACAAATCAAAATGATCTTGTTCTGCATTTCGTGTACAGTGAAGGAGGACCATTCGTCGTGTGTCTCGCATTTTTTGTGACGGTAAGAGTTCGGTACACGGCACGAGAAAAGAAAAGTAATAGGTCGGAAAGTGACGCGCGATATGTATGGATAAGCGTAGGCCCGGGCCCATTTGGGATCCCAAGCATTAGGCTGCTCTCTCTTCGTGGAAAAAAATATATTCGAGTTTCAATATTTAAGGAGAATACCGTACGAGTTGTGGATCGTTTTGTCGGTTTAAATAAAATAATAATAATTTTTTTTATATGTTTCTTATTTATTTATTTATTTTTAAATCATTACACAACACTTATTTACTTATGATTGTAAATATCATTTCTAATATTTAAGACTACTAAATTAGAATAAAAGAGATAAAAGACATATAAGTAGACTTTAAAACATGGATAATAGCATATTTTGCCCTTTTTTTAATATTATTAAATAAATGAAACAAAATGTTGCATCGGTCCAACGCATCGGTTAGAATGTCGGAAACATCGTTCAATTAGCATTTTTCTAAAAACATATATTATTAGTCACTAAACTCTCTCCTAACATTTATTAAGGGTCTATATAAAATTTCATATAGCGAGAAAATACACAATAATTACTGTAAATTAGCTCGCTTTATGTGCCTAAGTTTCTGTCATGCGACCCAACTTTGAAGAATCTTGACCTGATCTTCTGGCAATGCATGTTTGTTTGGTTTGCCTAACACCTTTAACGTAAAGTCAAAGACTATTAATCTTTTACTACCTTCTCGAACGGATAGCGTTACGGAATCCATGCATGCAGATTGGAATTGCAGATCGGTCCAAGATTGCTGTTCAAAGGTGAAAGGTTTACTTATACCAGTCATTCTCAAGCCTTTCACAAGTCATTTTAACACAGCGCGGACTGTACCCGAATTTGGTGAAAGTCCCCCAGTGGATAATTCTATCTTTTGAAAAAAATAAAAAGAAAAAAAGGGCACGTTATTGAGGAAATTTCATGGAAGTGTAGGTATGACACTGACTGAGACTGCTGCTTACTTTTCTTGTTTATAATGGAAATAAACCTGTGCCCACATTGTTGCTGTATAGGGAGTATTGCAATGATGTTGCGTCAACCTAACCTAGCATTTCTCATGTACGTTTATAAACGAATTTCGTAAAATAAATTCATAAATTAATATAATTGTATATGTTGTCATTCTCTACTCTCTTAGACAACCATCTTCGACTGGGGGAACCGAGAACTGATCATGAATCGCCAGAGAACTACCGGAGTCGATATAGATGGTTTTTCTCATTTTCATCAACTGGTGACTATCGGTTGTTTCACCATTTTCATGGTCATCGGTTGGCGATGATTTTGTCTAAAAATCGCGTTGAATAGGTCGATACCCTCAGTTCTGGTCATATTATATGAGAGATAGATATATAAAATAAATTTTATAATATAATTTATAACTGTTCGAGTGATTTTTTCAGACAATATTAATAAGTCTTCAAATGTTGCGAGATATATTTGATGTGTTTATTTATGCTATTTTAGTTTCTAAAATTCAAGTAGAATCTCTAAAAAAATCTAAATGGGTAATCCATTATCTGTGCCAGAATTAGCTTCTTTTCTTTTTCAATAAATTAACCTGATGATCAGATGATGAAGCCGGAATCTTTGTATTCATTTCAGCAAATGCGTCCATTTTATCCGTTGCAGATAACTCTTTTGGAAGTAATGAAACGGCCAGTTTGCTGCAATACTTTCAGTAATGAATCCAATTTGGGTAGTCTTGAAAAACAAGGCAGTAGACGTTGAAAACTCGAAAACCGAGAAATGAACGTAGGTAAAATGATAACTTTGCAGAAGGTAGGACCAACAACATGCGACCCACTTCTATTTGTCTCCACCGCACCCACCACTAAGTGCTGATGGGGCAGATCCAACTACGGCATGCATTTCGACGTACGTGATCAATATTTATTTCTCTAATGCCATTTATATAATACACTGCTCATATATATATATATATATATAGACTTTTATATAAATTGACAAAATAGACTTTTATTAGGCTTTCAAATTAATTGACTATGACGCGATGGTAACTATTTCTCTTTTGACAGCTCCACTCATTTATTAGTTTTCAATGACTTAACACAATACTTAAATATGGTACTAAGGCATTTAATTACCCTATAAATCGAATCTTCTGTGACTTAAATTCGTGGCGTGGTCTCTACTCTGATACCAATTATTAAAAACTCAACTATTAATCCAATTTATTAAGGGTACTGCAATGCTTAGAGGATTGCAATTGTGTGTCCAATAGGGTGTTCCAAAGTTAATGCTCGAAGCAAATTATTTTCTTTTTGTGAATGCTTTAAATAATCTTACTGAGTATATTATTGATTTTGATTTTCTACTTCAAGATATTCAAAGAATGATGATTTGTTTTCAAGAAATTCAAGTTTTGCATGTTAATAGGCTAGGAAATACTGTTGCACATCAGTTGGCTAGACATGCTTGGTATGTTAGATATTGAAATGTGGTGGGATTTTTGTCCTTCTTCTGTAAGTCAAGCTGTTTGGTTTGACAAAAGCAATCTGTTGTAAGTACTTATTTGATTCAACAAATGAATTGTTGGTTATAAAAATAAATTTAAAAAAACACTATTAACCCAGAGATTATAGTACTGTTGAATCCCAATTTAATTAAGCTTATAACCCTCACGATCATAACAGCTTTTTTTAATTGTTATTACGAATGCAGTAATACATACTCTGATGAGTGCAGAAATTTGTATAATGTGTTCACGCATGCCAAGAAATTTAAACAAAAAATTAAAAAAAAAAAGAGTGATGCATGCATGCGCATCATGCTGCATGCTTAATCCAAGGTTTTGACTTTAAAGGTGTGCATGAGTAATATATATATATATAATACATAGTTTTAATTTCTCATCTCTGCACATGCTGCTGAAGCAAGCAGATTAATCAGTGATATCATAAAGGTGACATTAATAAACAATAAATAAATAAATAAAATACTAATCCATTGGCATTACGTTGATCATGGATGATGATGATGATGATGATGCAGCAGAGGAGATCAGATAATTCATGAGTAGTTTTATTTTGCACTTATATAAGTACTAATTAACTACAATTCCCACGAGAAAACCAGTAGGTGGATAATTGGTTGGTTGGTTGGTTTGTGGGGGCACCAATCTCAAACACTTATTAATAGCCTTTTTTTTTCTTTTGTTTGGTTGCTGTTGAATTACTTTTCTTATACTCTAAGCGTCACCTATCTATAATTATTGGTGGTATATATATATAATTCTAACATTATTACATTTGTCTTGAGTTGGATGGTCCAACCCGCTGCTTATAATTAATTACCATGAACTCCAGGGATCGAAATGCAATGTCTACACGTACTTGCGGGTTGATTTTGAATCTGAGGTGTAATGGCTGGTTGGCTGGCCGCCTTTCTTTCTGCTAACAAGTTGAGTATGGAAGGGATCAGTTCAGGGCATTATGCTTTTTTTTTTCTCTGAGTCCTTGTCATATCTGTAATGACTTGAAAGGAACCATGTGTTGGATTTATTTCGGGTCCAGAAGTTGTGTTGCATGGACCTGACCCGGCCCCAACAAGTATTTATTGCATGCTTGTTTTTTGTCATGGATCTGAATGCATGCATGAATGCTTTGTAGTTATCTGTTGTTAGGCAGATTTTTTTTTTTTTTTTGAGCAAGTTAGGAATTATATTAAAAGCATCATGAAAGTTTATAGAGTTTGAGAGTTCTAATTATACAGACAAAATAGGTGGGTATGGAAATTCAGCAAGGGTGGAGGAATTTGGATTTGGGAGATGTTTCCAAAAGTTTGCGTCGCTGCTGCCCATTGCGCTAGGTTGTATGAGATCGATGAATTTCCCTTACAAGCCAATCTTGGAAGGATTCTAAATGGTGCATGATGTCACCGATTATAGAGGCTTAGAGTCCAATCCAGGCCTGGAGAGAGATAAGATATTGCAAATAGAGATAAGATATTGCATTAATGGTTCTACTTGAGTCCCCTTCTAAGATAATTTTTCCAAGACCCCTTTTTTTTTTTTTTTTTGCTTCATCTATTGCCATTAAGGCCATTTTGGCTTTCCCAAGATTTGGATTTGCACTGCTAATGAAGTCTGATTTAGCAAAAATAACTTGACCGGAGTCTTGCCAACATATGGATGCAATGATACTACCTTGTTTTCTGACTGCAACATCAAGCATAATAAGATGATAACCATTTGGGTGTCGTTCTTCATTCTCATCAACTTGATTGTTCTTTATGGACCAAGCTTTGGAATGTTGTTCAGCTACTGGAAGGTTTTGAAAACTGTTTCAACAAAGGTAATAGGAGAGGGAATGATCTGGTTGTGCCCTATTTGTTTTTAAGGAACCAGAGATTATCCATGGCTATGGCAGCAAAAATTTGAAAGGATTGGTGTTCTTCCTCAGGGATTAAGAATGTTTTGGATCAAGAATGTTTTGGATCCAATTTGTGAAGAGTTGTCTGGCAAGCAATGTGGTATCGATTGGCCATTTTGAATGCCTCCACACTACTCTAGAGTAAATGCAATTGAGAATAAGAATGTAAAAAAATACCGGTGAACTGGTAAACCAGACCTAACCAAACCAATAGGAACACTCTAGTCACGAGTTTAGTTTAGTCCGGTACCAATTTTATTTTTTGTTAAAACCGGTCAAAATCTGTCTATTTTTTATTTTTCTTTATCTAAAACCGGACAGGACCAGACCGGTTTATATATATTTTAATTTTTTCTATTGTATATACTTTTATATATAACATATAATTATATATAAAATAGTTTTATATTATATGATAAATTACTAATTAATATAATATTAAATTTGAAAATCTTATATCATTTTGTTTATTGTATTAATAATTATACTGATGCTATATCACTATATATTATAATATATCATTATATTATATATTATAATAATTAAAACCTGAAAACAGGACTGAACCGGACCTGAAACCGGTAAAACCGAAGTACCTGTTTAGGAGACTAACCGGTGCGTAATCGGTTTTGGAAAATACAAAACATGTGCATACCAGTTTGGTTTTAAATTTTATCCAAAACGGGACCGGACCGGTTACACCCCTAATTGAGGAAGAGATGAGAAAGGTCCTCGAGTTCAGTTTTACACAAAGGAAAAACCAGTTGTTCCTCATCCAGATGGATGACTCAATTGATCAATGTCTTGGTGGCAAGAATGTCATGACTAGATTTCGAAATAAGTAATTTCAATCAATCTTGGATTTTCAATTTCCAAAGGCACTTCCAATTTATGGGGTGATTGTTAACATTGGGATTGTTGGTGTCATTTACAAGGGTTGCAAAGGCTGATTTGACAGAGAAAAAACCAAACGAATGATGGAGCCATTTGAGCTTATCTTGGACAAAATGAAAGTTGTGATTGACTAGAGGAATTTTTTTTATTTTCCTAGATGAATTTTCAAAGAAAAGGGCATTGAGAAGAAGTATATTCTAACGTCTTGGTTCCTCTAGGGTGACCTCAGAGACAGTCATATTTTGATTCAGAACATGATTGACGGGATTTGGATGAGGATTGGAGTTGGGAATGGTAGATATCAATGGATCAGACCAAACTTTGGTAGATGCCCCATTATTGATTTGATAATAGAAACTGGACCTAAGGAAATCTCTCTGTTTGAGAAGACTCTTCCAGAAGCAAGAGTCTGAGGTCTTTGGTGGAACTTTGAGAAAAGTCTTGGTACCTAGATATATTTTAGAAATGACTTCCTTCCAAAGACTTGTAGTCTCATTGAGAAGAAACCAGGCATATTTTGTAACAAGATCAGAATTGAAGGTGGACATTTGTTTGAGACGAAGTCCTCCCATAGATTTTGGTAAGTAGATTGACTTCCAAAACATATGGGCGAATTTCTTGCTTTGATTATCCTCGAACCCTCACCAAAATCTATGAAAGACAAAGTCCAGGTTTTTTGCCATTGTTTTGAGAGTTGAGGATAAGACATATGAAGGGATAGAGCTTGCCACCGCTCTAATCAAAACCATTTTTGCTGCTTGAGAGAGGATTTTGGGTTTTCAACCTTGAAGTTTTGTTTGAATCTTTTCAATAATTTCATTAAGAAACTTTTTCTTGTCAACACCATTGGAGAGAGGTAGCCCAAGTGCTTGGAGTTAGGAGGGGGGACTCTAAAATTGAAAGAATTTTTGACCCCATTAATGGAGGTTGAAACAGTGTTCCTGCTAAAGTGGAGAGAAGATTTTCTCTCATTGATGAATTGACCTGACCAGAAGTTGTAAACATTTAGGCAATCAGAGTAATTTTGAGTATTATGAGCAAAGGCCGAACCAAAAATGAATAAATCATCAACAAAGAGAAGATTAGAGATGGAAGGACCTTCTTTGGACAGTTTGATGCCCTTAATATTGTTGATTTGTTGTTAGGCAGATTTTACTAATTAAGAGGCTAGAGAGGTAGATACTTCTTTTCAACTCTCATGGTACTTGATGTTTTCCAACAATTTTATCGAAACGATTAAAAATATTATAAAAGAGCTGTAAGTTTATTATTTTTCTTATGGCTGAATAGTAAAAATATAATATATATAGATATATATTATAATATGAATAATGTTAAATATAAGTTTAAAATGTGTAAGTTCAGCATAGTTCATTTGAAGAAAAATAAAACCTATTATTAAAAATCAAATTTTTTTAAATAGAGTTTACTTTTTTCAATGAGTCTTTACAAGACTTTCATGTCCCAAACTTATATTTAACATTATTCTAAAAAATATGATTAGTTAAATATGTACTTAGTATAATAGATGGGTGGCTCTATAACCACCACTGGTAGCTTCCGTTGGAGATTCCCGTTACTTATTTTGTATAGATATATATATTTTTTACATGGATTTTTATATATTTTTAAATAATTTTTTTTAAATTATAATATTATTAAAAAATACTTATTTAATTATTAAATAAAAAAAATTCCAGTAATAGCCCTCAGAGTACCGGCAGGAAGATTATTATTTTAATATTTTCCAAAATAGATAAGTATTGTAGTATACCGTGTATTAAGGGGGAATGCACGTGATAGTCTACTTAATAGCCGTGTAGACCATATGAAAATGAGGCCGTCCATATATCCTTGCAATTTGTATATAGAATCTGGACGAGTTCTCTCACACAGTTTTAATTTGATTAGATTGAAAGATTGGTGGGCTTTTTATGTGTCATAACGCAATAAGTATGTCTGGTGGAGTGGGACATGATCACTTTGATCTCAATCGTCGCTATAACAAACTCCTTTGAAAATTCTTAAGCATTGTTAAAAGAGAATTTTAACAATTTTCTCCTGTGCCTGATAAGAAGAGAATATGAATATCTGTCAATCACTTACAGAATTTGACTACTATGCACGTGCTTTAATTTGAAGATATTTTTATTAAAAAAATTATAAAAAAATACCGTGTCGGAGGAGAGATGTTAATCCTAAAAATTACCTTAAAACAGAGGTTATTTTAAGGTTAAAAGAAAAAAAAGGAAGATAGTTTTTAACCATAGAAATGATATATGTAGTTATGAATGTGTAAATGTTGTGTAATTTTTTTAATAATATATTTAATATTTTTTAAAATAATTATACAATATTTATACATTTTATACCCTTTTGGCAAAAGAGATGTTCAGCCTCTAATGAAATATAAAGGCTGTGAAGTGATTGCGTGAGAAGCTCACACAGCATGCGAGCCCCTGCTTTAAGTGATATGAAAGTTTAGGAGAACAGTGAGATGGATCTATAAAGGGAAGGGGAGGAGAAAAAAAGAGAATGAGACAAAGAAAGTCATTTTCTTAGAGAGCGGGAGAGAGAGAAAGAGTAATTCCTCTCCCACCACTTTGGGCGGCTTGTATTCAATCTGGCTTTAGATTTGACTCGAGTGATCAATGTTTTCTTGGATATTTGCAAGTGATTAGCTTTTATTCCTTTTGATTATTACTTATGGGGCTTCCAATGGAAAGAGATTTACCGTGTTAAATTTTTTTTCCTAAATGAAAGGAGAGATGGTGGCGACCAAGATAACTATTATCTCTAGTTATAACTATAGGAATCCCTCCCAACTATAGAATGTCTGCTTTGAACTATAGTATTCAATTTGGCTTTAGATTTGACTCGAGTGATTAATGTTTTCTTGGATATTTACAAGTGATTAGCTTTTATTCTTTTTAACTATTACTTATGGATCTTCCAATGGAATGAGATTTACCAAGTGTTAAATTTTTTTTCCTAAATGAAAGAAAAGATGGGGGCGACCAAGGTAACTATCATCTCTAGTCATGACTATAGGAGTCCCTCCTCGCTATAGAATGTCTGCTTTGAACTATAGCTACTGCCAAATAGGCAAATCTGTCACTAAGCACCACAAAACTGTCAACTAGTCCAAAACCTATCCCATAAACTCTTGGTTAGGCACTATTCCTGCAAGCGGTTTCGATTTACGCCAAATTCGAACTCCTGACCTTGAGGCTATGGAATACCAATTGAGTTACCACCTTGGTAGTTACCAAATATTCAATTTGAAGTTGCAAAATACTTTTTATGATATAATAATAATAATAATAATAATAATAATAATAATAATCAAGTTATTCTATTATTAAGCAAGTGCGTGTAGTGGCTAAACTAGACATTTTTACATGGGAGGGCTAATTTTTCACTTATATAAATATATATATATATATAAATTCTTATATTTAGTTCAACAATGAATAATAAGATAATAATTATATATAAAAGTTATATATCGTTAAAATTATCTAATTTAAGGAACCTTTCATTTCAAAGAAAAAATATATAATATGCCTTATGCATGTAAAAATAAAAATTTAAAAATCACAACTTATCATCCCCTTATAATTTCTTATGAAAATTTTTTAATGAATAATATTCATCCATTATCAATTTTTGTAATTGTCATATTTTTAGAAATCTTGTTCTCAATAAAAATTAAATTAAAAGATTTAATTTATAATATTTAAATTTTAAGATTTATCTTCATTATTAAATTATACTATATGAGCCCTTTACTAAGCTTTCTCTACACTCCAGCTTGAGAGTCAAGACTTTCATGATAATAATTCACAATAATATGAAGGAAAATTGAGTTGTACCGTTAGGTGCTTACGTGTTAGATTGATTATGACTTGAGAGATTTTAATTTTGATATTTAAATCATGCTAATAAATAAGTATTTCAGGTGTTGGGTAAATGGGCTGCAAAGGCCCATTAAGGCTTATCGACTAGTCATTAATCAATACACTTTCAACTATTTTTTTCTTATCTCATCTCATCGTATTTTATCTAATCATTATAACATTCTTAAATTCTTATACAAAATAAAATGGATGGTGCTACTCCCACAATTGGGGGCTCTCACTAGTTGGTTTGTGTGTTTTTTTGTTTAAACTTTTTTATGTGTATTTTTTAACATTTTTAAATATTTAAAAAAAAAAATTCACAATTACTTAATCATTAAATAAAAAAAAATAAAAATAAAAAATCTTAGTGGTAACTTTCAGTGAAAGCCACCAGAGGGAAGAGTAATATTTTTCAAATAAAATAAAAAATTCAATTTTTTAAAATAATCTCAAAATAAAAATAATAAAAGAAAATATATTATAATAATATTTTATTCAACTTTTATCTTAACTTATCTCATTTGATCTGTAAAAACAAATGAGACCTAAAGGTCCAAAGTCTTTATGATGATAAGAAATAAAAAAAATATTAATTTCAATAAGATAGAACACCTAGTGGAGCATGTAATATGAATAGAGGTGAGATTCGGCCATTATGGACCAGCCATTTTTTGACCGGATCAGAACAAATGAAAAAAAAATTTATATATATTATTTATATAAATAATTGTATAAGTTAATTATATAATTTTTATATAATTATTAACTAACAATAATATTTATAATTATATATTAATACTAATATTTATACTAATAGCCGGACTCTAGTTATACTTATACTAATATAGTTATACTAAATCACTATAATTAATATTAATATATAGTTATACTAATAATCTACTATTAATACTATTATATGGTTATACTAATCATTATAATTAATACTAATATATAGCTATACAATATACTTATACAATTGTCTTAATACTAATAGTCTATTATATAGTCTAAATTCTAATATAGGCTATATAGTTATAACTAATACTAATATATATTAATACTAATACTCTAGTCTCTAATATAATAGTGTAGAATATAGTTATATTAAATCAATGATTCAACATAATTAATATTACTAATATATAGCTATACTAATAGTCTAATACTAATACTATTATATAGTTATACTAATCATAATAACTAAATCACTATAAGTCTATAACTATATATATTTCGCATCAATGTATTATTATATTCTTTAATGTATAACTATAATAATAATAGTATAGTTAACTTAATATGTTAGTATTGATTTAAAAACAAATGTTAGTTTTAAATCACTATAATTACATAGATTATTAGTAATAAGAGTATTACTATTATTTAATATAGTATTACTAATTTATTACTAAGATATAGTATTTTAGTAATTCTACTAGTGTAGTTATTAGATAATATAGTTATAGTAATAGTACTAGTGTGATAGTGTATTATTAGTTATAGTAAATAAGTTAATAACTATTACTATATACTAATAGACTAATATTATTATATTTATACTGATATATATATATATATATATATATATCATAGTATACTATATGTATATATATTAAATTATTTAATATATCACAATATAAGTAAATAAGTATTAAAAATTGCTCATTATGCATTAACTATTATAATACTTTGATATACTTTAAGTTAGTAATAAAGTAGCAATTAACATCATTAATATAATTTTAATTAGTTATTTTTTTAATGAGTTTATTAAATAATCCAAATTAAATAGTTTACTTAAAGAGCTTCTTGGTGCAAGTTGCAACTAAGTTGCTAGTTTGCTATATAATAAATATTAAATACTATGATTGATAACCTTGTTTAAATTTTTTGGATGAATATAGAATATTCTTATTTTTTTGTAGTAAAATCTTTTATTCAAATTTATTTTATATAGATAAATTTTCTTTTATGATTATTTTTATTTTTCTTTCAAGTTCTTTTTTAGTATTTTTGACTTAAAATTGGATAAACTATTAGTGGACTTTCACTATTAGGTCGAAAAATATGTGATATAAAAATTGGCTCATTTGAAACATGATTGGACCACCTGGACCAGACCGGCTTAGTCTTTAGTCTGTTTGGTCCGGTCTAGGGTGGAAAAATCTTAGGTCCAATTCAGTCTACAAAACCTCTTAGAATCGGACCAAATCAGAATAGACCGGACCGAATTCCCCCTCTAAATATGAAGGGAGAGTGAAGTATGACGCTTAATGAAAATAATCAATAATCAAGGCTACGCTTAGATTTTTATCTCAATTCACTAGTATGATTTCAAATTCCTTTATTTTTAATGTTATTTGAGATTCGATTTAAAAATCTGATCTAAATCCAAATTTTAGTATATGATCCAAGGAGAGAATTTTGATTTTAAAAACCCAAATCCCCCTGCTCTTCAAATATCGTCATCCAAATGCAACACAAGGGAGATCTGACTCTAAATAGCCTGAACCATAGTGTAAAGTTTCTTAAAAAATTTCTTTATACTTTTTAATGGAAACTATTACTTTTTTTGTGGTCAGAATTCTATTCGTAAGCCTTTATTAATGTTTTTTTAAAATATTTTAAAAACCCAAAAAATATTACAAAAATAAAAAATAGAAATTTTACTTATTTGAAAGCTATAATTGAAAAATAAACATAAAAGAATAAGAAACTATAAAAAAATGGAAAACAAAAATATAGCAGGATTAAAACCTGAAGGTTGTAAACTATTCAGAGCATCGTAAATGTAATATTTGTATTACACAATTATGTCTCTCAAGCAATGTTTTGAATATCATACCGGATGTCGTACCAGTCAAAGTACCAGAAAAAAATATTTCAATATCGATACCGTTTCGAGATAGTCGATATATGAATAAATTATATATATAAATATATATTAATTATATTTTAAAATAATAATCTATATATGAATAAATTATACATAAATACATATATATATAAATTATAAATAACCTGATCTAAATTAGGGGTAAAAAAATGAGCTTGTAGTTTGAAAAAAAAAAAAAAAAAAGTATAGGCCGAAATATCGGTCGGTACGTAGCCCTGTACAGGCCGAAATATCGGCCGGTATTTAGACCGGTACAAAACATGTACAATTTTTATACTAGACCAATGGCCTGTACGGCATATACCGACCGTACTAACTGGTACGGTACGAAATTAACAACATTGGTCTCAAGGCTATACAATGTGGCTTATACATAGGAGGCTAATGACCATACAAGGGCCTTACTCTAGCAATGTGAAATTAATATAATGTGACTTATATTAGTTGAGTGCATAAATAATATATAAAAATGATTATATATAATAGGATTTACCATACTTATTAACAGACTAAAAGACCTAATGTTTAGCAAAAAAGTATATAAAAACATTGAAGCAAAAAACACTCAACTATGTTACAGTTAAACCTGAATTTGAAGAAAAAACTATATACTTCGTCGGATAAAAACTAAAAAAAAAATATTTATTAAGAAACAAAAAGTCGAGGAGGGGATGGTCTCTCCCTTCTCATTACCTTAGCTCCTTGTGTCGGCCTGAATACGGGCTGGATAGCAACATCAACCACGAATGGCTAGATGGGCCTCGCCCTACGGGTGGCCCAATTTGAGCTATGGGGTGGCCCTATTTGCGTTGCCTAATGAGTGGCCGTTAATAGAAATGGGTCACCTTTCTCACCTAAGGAGTAACTCATAATTAGGGATGGTAACGTGTGTAATCTGAGAAGACCAGTAAACTCAATAGGAATATGATATGAAATTGACGAATTTGGATTTGAGATGAATAAGTTCGGGTTAAAGCAAGCAGGTTGACCTACTAATGCACGATTAATAAATGGATTAATAATGTGTCAACTTAAAATTAGCTTGCAATAATCCGTTTAAATCTTATTTTAAAATTATAAATTTATTATTTTTAGGTTATAATATTGGTATCTTTTAGTATGTTTATGTTTGTATTGCTGGGATTGTAATTTTGGACTCATGCTCATATTTATTATTGTTGAGTTTGTAATATTAGCTTTACTATATTTTAAAATCTGAAAAATATTGAGATTTTTTTTATTCGTACGTAATTTTATTATTATTTTTAGATATTGTGGCTATTAATAAATATAGATTTTAACTATTATGCGAAATTTTGTTAATAAGATCAAATGGATTATGAGGATTAGTTCAACCCATTTACAACCCATTTACATGAAATAGATTGAAATGAATTGTGTTGTGTTAACCAATTTCTAATTAATTATTAAACATGTGACACAACATGATCCGTTATTTAAATTGATAATGTTATAATTTAAAGGTCAAACCCATATACCTTAATGGGTCGTGTTAGGATCAATTTATATTATCGAATTTTCATAATTTGACTCGACACAAACACAGCCCACGCAAACGAATTACCTCCCCTACTCCTAAGGCCACTTTTTATTTTCTACAATTTTTTTAAAAAAAACTTCTAAGTAATTATTTTTTTATGTTTAGAATGATATATTTTTTATTAACAGCCACGTGGCATTTTAAATGTTATGCATGTTAGTATGTTTAACGATTTACTATCGGGATCGAAATAAGCGGTTTACTATCAGGATTTTTACAAAAGAATTAATTTGATCTAAACGTACAGGACGTAAAATGTTCAATACAAAAATATAAAGAATAATCTGATTTTAACACAAACTTCAGAGAATAACTTAAAATTTTATCATTCTATTTAAACAATTGACTTACAAAATGACTCAAAGTTATCAAACTAATCGATTAAATTTAATATTTACTAGCTCTTGCTCTAAAGGGAAATGAGATTCTCGACAAAGGAAAAAAAAGAGAGAAAAGAAAAGTGGAGTAGAGAAATGAGAAGAATGATAAATAATATTTACAGTCATAGAATGTGTAAATATCGTACATTCATTTAAAAAAATAAAAATAAAAATGAAATAGATATGAAAAAATTAATTTTTTAATAATAAATCTCACTATTTTTTTTTTAAAAAGCGTAGCACTTATCCAACACATTACTATATCATTCATATATCAAAAATTTCTAGAAATAACTGTAAATAAAATTTTTGATTAAATATTAGTCGAGAAGAAAACTTGGCAAAGGATGAGGTTACTGATAGCTTTTGGCAGTGGATGAAGAAATAATTGATACGGAGGTGGTACCTGTGTGTACTGAATCCTTAGTAATGGCTGAGGAGTCATTGGGCTTTGTGAGAAGAAAACTTGGCCCAGAAAGCCTGAAGGGCCCTGCGGGAAAATGTTGGATTTTTGTTCAGAGTGGACCCACGAAATTAATTCAAATTCGCAACTTTTCAGGAGCGGGCATGCGCAGACGTGATCCGAGTATAACAACGAAATATCAAATAAATAAATAAGAAAGCGGAACTAGCCGTTAACAGTTACGTTCTTTCAATCTTCTCTCTCTCTCTCTCTACTTCAACCTCACGGCCATATGCTGGACAAAGAATCTCTTCTGATCTCTCTCTCCTTCTCTCGTGGATCGCTGGTTGAGTATTTTACAGTGTCCTCTCACAAAACCCTGATAAAAATATTCGTACCGCTTTCGACTTAAAATCGGCGTTTCTTTCCTCAGGCGGGGGCACTAGATTGTCTGGCATTGTTAGAGCACTTTGGAGGAATCAAAGATTTCTCTGTGAGTTATCATTTCTCTATTTTCTTCACTTCAGAAATAATTTTTTTTTTCCTTCACTTCAGGTGCTTTTTGTTGGATTGCCTTTTTTTTTTCCTGGTAAAGAAAGAAATCAAGAAGAGCGGTCCTTTGGAGTTTGAGTACTTATAGAAACTTCTGCTTTCTTTACCGTATTCTTTCATCTATTTAAACCATTTTCAGGTGAAGTTCGTTGACTGCGCAAGAAATTACTTGCCCATTGATTGATAGGTCCTCTAAATTGTTGCTGATTATGCCATGCGTGAGACTCGCTGAGTTTAGGATTCTTTTTGGGGGGTCGGGGGCGGGGGAATCACTTTCATATCTGGGGAAAGAATTGAGGAAATCTTACTAGTTAGTCCGAGAAACCTTAGTTTCTCTCTTGGGAGTCGATTTGTGTCCCATATGATTAGTTTCTCTCTTGGGAGTCGATTTGTGTCCCATATGACTCTTGTTAATACTGCATTAAAAAATCAGCTGGAATTACAACCATGCGCCATGTTTATTCACAACATTGGATATTATATGGTGATAATTTAGTGGGTATATCCATAATGGACTTTATACTATCAATGCCAATGAGTTATAGCTCAAATGGCACCTCTTTTCCCTTTAAGAACAAGGTGGAGGGTGACATCGTAAATTCAAGACCCACTAGGTGAACATAGAACTTGCCAATGAAAAAATAACTTACTGATACGATTGATATTGCTATTTGCATTGACTATATAGAGATAATGATATGATCATTCTGAATGCTTTTGCTCTGTTTTAGAGTGTTTCATCCTCTCCGTATAAGTTGATCAATTTTGTACAGTGGAGACCAGTTATGGACAAGATGGTTGGGACACCAGCCACGCCATTGTCTAAGATACAAAGGACCCTGTCATGCACCCCCGGTGGTCCAAAAGTTCGCGAGGAGAAAATTTTAGTCACTGTTCGGATGAGGCCGCTGAGCCGGAAGGAGCAAGCAATGTATGATCTGATTGCTTGGGATTGCATCGATGATCATACTATTGTATTCAAGAACCCAAATCATGAGCGCACTGCAACCACGTACTCCTTTGGTATATGTTATACGGAAACTGCCTATTCCTCTTGTGATTCTCTAAATCAAATGTTGAACTTTGTTAATTGGAAAATATTTTTAAAAACCTTTCAGACTTTAAACGCTCATTTTTTGCAATTGAGTCACATAAGTACATGATAGAGTGTCCCTTTAGACAGTAAAATTGGTCCCTTTAGCTTTTTGAGAGAAGTGGAAGCTTTATTTACTGTAATTTACATGACAGATAAAGTTTTTAGTCTTACATGCTCAACTCAGAAGGTTTATGAAGAAGGCGCTAAAGATGTTGCTTTATCAGCACTTACTGGAATGAATGGTAACTATATACCGCAAATCCAACCAGCAACTTGCAGTTTTAGTTATGTTTCCTTCGTGATAACTGGTGCTTTTGGTCTATTCTAAGTACAAAATTCCTTTTTCCTTTGCAGCGACAATTTTTGCATATGGGCAGACCAGCAGTGGTAAGACATATACGATGAGAGGAATTACTGAAAATGCCGTCAGGGACATCTTTGAACACATCAGGAATGTAAGTTTGGTTCATAGCAAAAGCAGTTGTAGTTCTTCTGGGATTCCTTTAGTCTTGTGAGGGGAAAACTTTAGATCATTTAAATTTTTTTTTTTTTTTTTTTAAAGTTGCATTTATATTTGCTCCACATGTGTGAGTTATTTCACAGCATCCAGAGAGGGATTTTGTTTTGAGTGCTTCTGCTTTGGAGATCTATAATGAGGCTGTTATAGACCTTCTGAATCGCGAATCTGGTTCCCTTCGGCTTCTGGATGATCCTGAGGTACTTGCAAGAATATTTTTCTATGAATAAAGTTATATGAATTTACAACGTTTTTACTGAAACCCTATTCTTGTTTCTGTTGTTGTGAAACACGCAGAAAGGGACTGTCGTGGAAAAACTTGTTGAGGAAGTTGTTAAGGATGGCCAACATTTACGCCATTTAATTGGCATTTGTGAAGGTGATCATAACTCTACGTTAATTATTCACTATAAGGTTTCCTACTTTATCTCCTTCACGTCCAAGATGCATATCTTTATCAGGTTTCATACTTCAATTCACATCAACGTCCACAATGCATATCTTTTTTGTATTATGACTGATCAGTCTATTCGCAGAGCTGTACATTTTTCTATGTTTAGTGTTTTTATTAAATGAGATTTTCATATCATCCAGTGTTGGATCTTGCTCTGATAGTTACTGGAATTAACTCACCTACAATGTGCAATACCAAAATGCTTTTCTTTTCCTTGTATTCAACTCATGAATCTGAAAGTAAAGATAGATAAATCCTACTGCAAGCCTTTAGCTACTAGCCTGATCTCCCATCTACTAAGATAATTTTTGTATTGTCTTTAATGTCTTGTACAATCTTATACCAATTCCATTTGTGGGTGCAGCTCAAAGGCAGGTGGGAGAAACTGCTCTAAATGATAAAAGCTCAAGATCACATCAAATATTCAGGCTGGTATGTCTATCTATTGTATTCCTTGTATGATTTTTTCCATCCTACTGTAAATGATGCATGAGAATGGAATATTTACTTTTTTTTTTTTTTTTCTTTCAGACAATAAAGAGTAGCCTTCGGGAAAGTTCAGGCCGTGTAAAGTCTTTCATAGCAAGTTTGGTATGGTTGTTTGCCATCCAATAATTTGGCTTCTTAACTGTAAATAGTTGCTCAGTTATGTTGATCGGAGTTATGGAACATTGCAGAATCTTGTGGACCTTGCTGGAAGTGAACGTGCCTCACAAACAAATGCAGATGGCACAAGATTGAAGGAAGGCAGTCACATCAACCGTAGCTTGCTGACACTCACAACAGTGATCAGGAAGCTAAGGTAAGCAAGTGCAAACATGGAAGCATCACATTCTGATACAGTTGGAACCTCAGTTTCATAAGTTTGTCTTATTTATGTTGTGGCGTTCCCTCCCCCCCACCCCCCCCCCCCCCCCCAAAAAAAAAAAAGGAGTTTTAATTCAATTATTGTTAATGCTAGTAGAATCAAGTTGCTTGCTATTGTGTGCAAAACTATTACCATGATGCTTATAAAACTCTGTTATGTTACTAGTATAAGGTGTACCCTTCAAGACGATAACCTGGATGTGATGTCCCTACTGACTGTCCCCACCAGCTGCCATTCTCTAGAATGGCTATGTAACTTCTACTTCTATATATATACTAGGGGCCGTTAACAATTCAGCTCCTTCTTGCACACTTTTTCTTCTGTATGATATTGATGACGGAAACATTTGGTAACCAAACTGGAGAGATAAACTTATGAGTCTTTAACAAATCGAATCAGTGGAATAACTCAGTAGAAGTTTTTGATGAATGAAAATTACAGGATTTGGAAGCTGAGAGTTGTAAAAATTTGCCTATCAATACATATCTATGTTGACCAATGGAAAGGCCTTGGACCTTAAATGTATCTTGATATATGAAATTCAACCGCATGTAATTATATGTCGTATTCTTTTTTCTGGTTTCAGTGGTGGCAAAAGGAGTGGCCATGTACCATACCGGGATTCAAAACTCACACGAATATTGCAGTCTTCACTTGGGGGAAATGCTCGGACAGCAATTATTTGTACCATGAGTCCAGCTTTAAGTCATGTGGAGCAAACGAGGAATACACTCTCATTTGCAACTAGTGCAAAGGAAGTTACCAATAATGCCCAAGTAAACATGGTATGATAATTAACAAATCATACTTCAAGACTTTATATTGGCCACAAGCTCTCGATGTTGAGTGACATCTGTTATAGCAATTACTCTGTTATCTGTCCTGAATGTCTAGTGACACTATTATAATGGAGTGTTTTTTAGAACAGCTAACTGAAGTTCATGTATTGAATCTGCTATAAAGAAGTGTTTCTCAATAACTTGCTTCATTATAGGTTGAGTGAGGCTGACAAGGCTATTGGAAACTTAGGATAAGTCATGATCATATAATTTGCTAGAAGCTCGGTTCTGATCCAAGATTTTTATTTTAGGATGAAGTATTCAAAATAATTATTTGGGAACCCAGTGCTACGTTTTTTTTCACAAATTGGAATTAACATACGCATTATTGGATGTATGTATGTGTTCATATATATAGCTAGTTACTGTTTTGTATGTTTCCTGCAATCGCTACTGAGAACTTGTCATACTTTGGCAATATTGAGTCCATCACATGAACTAACAAGCTGTTTTGAGGTAATTATTTCTGAAAGGAAAGAAAAATTTCAAGTATTTGTTTTTCTTTTTCGTGGAATCACTTACCTTGTGATTTACGAGTAATTATATAGTAAATAGGTCATGTTAGTTGCGTTCCATGCGGGCCTTGGGTGCCCTTATTCAAGATCTTGCTTATAAGGAAAACATGACAATGTATGGTTGTATTTGTTTATATATTGATTCTAAAGTAAACATACGTGCATAATTTATCTTTCTAAATGAAATTATTTGTGTAGATCTTTTGATCTTGTCATGCGACTAGAATAATATAGTGCTTGTGATCTTCGTTATTATGGTGATTGTGTTATCCTGCATACTTACAAAGTACCTACAACAATCAAAACAGCCTAATTATCCCTCTGGATTTCTGTTTAGGTTGTTTCAGACAAGACACTGGTGAAGCATTTGCAGAAGGAAGTGGCCAGACTTGAAGCAGAGTTACGGAGTCCTGAGCCTTCTTCATCTTCATGTTTGAGGTCTTTACTAGTGGAGAAGGACTTAAAAATACAACAGGTATACCTTTTCTTTTTGAGTAATTGATAATTTGTAAGTTCCACAACGTGAGTTTTTTAAGTTTCTAGTAAATCTATAGAAGTCTTGGACGTGCTGTTTTCTGCATATGTGTTCTAAATGACGTAGCTTAATCGTGGTGCCTTTGTAGCCACATAGATTTTGCTAGTAAATGGCTTCATAAAAGTGTGATTCAACCGAACTTAAGTCAATAAAGCCATATTACCCCAACTAAAGGGATGTGGCTACAAAGGTTCCACGATGATATACTGGGCACTAGTCGAATAATCTTGTTTAGATGCATTTGAGTTGGTCTTTGACCTAAAGGGCTCCAGTTTTTGAGCATTAGATTGATAAGGAAATGTATATTCTACTAGTCTTTTATCAACCAAAAGGACAATGAAAAAAAGGGGAGTTGAAAAAGTGAAAAAAAAGTGACTATCATCAATCAATGTAAATCTAACTGTAATGAAAATTACATTTCCTAGATGGAGAGGGAGATGGAAGAGCTTAAGCGCCAGAGAGACATTGCTCACTCCCAACTTGAGCTGGAAAGAAAATCAAATAAGGCTCAAAAGGTACGACAGTGATCACTGTTATACACCTTTAATTATATTTTTATCTTTATCTCATATAAACGTTTCATCTTTAATTATATTTGAATCATTACTTATCAAAAAGAAAAACCACACAGGGTTTAAGGCAATGCGGGCCTTCTTGTCAAGTCGTTAGGTGTCTTGCTTTCCCTGGTGAGAACGACTCAGTTTCTGATAAATCTAGCCCAGTAACTGGGCCAAGAAATGCAATTGGAAGGCAGGCAATGTTGAGGCAATCAGTTACTTCAACAGATCAATCCATGCTCGTGCATGAAATAAGAAAGCTTGAGCAGCGGCAGAGGCAGCTTGGTGAGGAAGCAAACCGGGCCCTTGAAGTACTGCATAAGGAGGTTGCTTCACATAGAATAGGGAGTGGAGAAGCCGCTGAAACCATTGCAAAACTGCTGTCGGAAATAAAGGACATGCAAGTGGTTAGCTCCATTCCTGAAGAAATTGTGATTGGAGATAAGGCCAACCTGATGGAAGAAATAAATCGATTGAAGTGCCAAGGAAGCACCATTGAATCTTTGGAAAAGAAGCTCGAGAATGTTCAGGAATCTATAGACAGGCTGGTTTCATCTTTTGCTAGTAGCAAGGAGACTCCTAAGTGCAAGACCCAATCCAAAATGAAGAAATTTCTTCCTTTCACTGTGAGCAACAATGCAAACATGCAAAACATAATTCGATCGCCATGTTCACCTCTGTCCTCTTCTAATAAGATGATGGAATCTGAGACAGAGAACAAAGCCCCTGAGAATAATGATGTTGTGCCTAGTAGTGATACATTCCCCATGCATTGTAAAGTAACTCCAGTAAAGAGTGATGGACACGGTAATTGTGTCCCATCAAGGGAGGGAACTGCTACACAGCAATCAAATTCTGTTAATGTGAAGAAAATGCAGAGGATGTTCAAGAACGCTGCTGAGGAGAACATTCGGAGCATTCAAACTTACGTTACTGAGTTAAAAGAACGGGTGGCAAAGCTACAATATCAAAAGCAGCTTCTAGTTTGCCAGGTAAAAAACCATTTATATGTCTCAATTTACCTTAGAATTAAAAATTTTAATCTGCATGCAAGATGTAATTTATATTTCATAGACGTAAGAGTCATTAAGCTATACTAGTTACCATTACATCAATTAGCCTCTTATACCTACTTGGCAAATGTTTCTTTTCCAGTCTTTAATCTTAAAATTGCTTGGCTAGATCATCCGCTATGGATTTTGCAATGGAATATATCACAATCTTAGTAAATTCCATAAAGCAATCACATGAGAACACGATATTTATGTGGCTCTCCCAATGTGAGGTATGTCCACTGGCAAAAACAATCAGGAAGAGTTTCACCAACCAAAGATGGAGCACAAAAAATATTTATTAATAAAACCAACAAAGTCTGAAACCCATACACTTAGATTTCACACTTCCATTAAAAGAAAAAAGAAAAAAAAAAGAAAAAAACTATTTATTATAATTTTCCTGATGTTTGGTTTCACAAAGGAAAGTGTGGGGTTCTCAACACCCCATCCAATATTATGTTTGTCATGAAAATATTAGTCTAAGCATACATCGGTGAATAGTTCACTAGATAAAACAATAAAACTTGAGTCAGGAGAGCTTTGACAAAACCAGCCAACAAAAAGTGTTAGCATGATTAGTGTTAAGATCTTGCGTGTGGATGATTAGTATGTACTTTTGGGTGTTTGTGTCCAATGAAAGGTTGAAGGCATTCAGTCCTCAACTCTCCTTCGCCGGGTGGGTATCCCATACCTACAGGGAGAGTAGAACTTGTACAGTTTCTAAAAGTGAAGAATTATTTTCATTTTTGGATATTGGATGACCAGTATAATAAATACTTTGACTCGCTCTTTATGCTAGAATATGAAATCTTTTTATAGGGTGTGATTTTTTTATTATGTTCAACCAACACATAGTGAGAGTACCTTAAATTTTGCTTTCATTCCGTATTTTATGTAGGTATTGGAGCTGGAGAATGCGGCTGGAGCTGATGAACCGAATATAATTGATCAGACTCCCCCAAAGCCATGGCATTTAAAGTTTGAGGATGAGAGGAAGCAAATTGTCATGTTATGGCATTTGTGTCATGTTTCAATTCTGCACCGCACTCAATTTTATTTGTTATTTAGGGGAGACCCTGCTGATGAGATATATATAGAGGTTGAACTTAGAAGATTGACATGGTTGGAGCTGCACTTTGCAGAGCTTGGAAATGCAAGTCCTGCACTTCTAGGCGATGAACCTGCAGGCTCAGTTTCAGCAAGGTACTTCAAGCATTAGTACCAATGCCTCCTAATTGTATAATATATCAAACTTTGTACAACCGATACAAGTAGTTGACGACTTGTTCATTATACAATCAATTCCTCACAACTCCTTACCATTTGTTTCATGGTGTTGAATGCAGTATCAAGGCTCTTAAGCAAGAAAGGGAATATCTAGCAAAGAGGGTGAATTCCAAACTAACAGTAGAGGAAAGAGAAATGCTTTATACAAAATGGGAAATTCCTCCTGGTGGAAAACAAAGGAGATTGCAATTGGTGAACAAATTGTGGACAGACCCTCATAACATGCAGCATGTAAAAGAGAGTGCTGAAATTGTTGCAAAGTTGGTTGGTTTCTGCGAATCTGGTGAGCATGTTAGTAAGGAGATGTTTGAGCTAAACTTCGTATACCCTTCTGATAAGAAGACATGGATGGGCTGGAATTTGATTTCAAATCTCTTAAATCTGTAACAAAACACTCTTTTAGTCCAACTACACCTAATATTTCTAATATTAGTCTAGAAGCATTTTGGTCAAGTGAACTTGCATGGTATCACACCCAGCGTAGGAGTTCTTCTGCTAGCTGCTTCCTAACTAGTTTTCGAGAAAAATGATATTATCATCCTTTCAAGTCTATTTTTTATGCGACATCAAATGATTCATAGGTTAATGAAAAATAGCATTTATATATTTCCAATATTGATGAAAATTGTAATTGTTTCTGATGGTGGCTAACGCAGAAGGTGTTATAGGTGAGCTTAATCTAGTTTTAGACATTCTCTGTAAATAAGTCAACAGTGTACAAACACCATATTCAAATGGGAAAACGATCAACACAACTCTTTTCCCATATAACTATGTTTTAATATAAGGATTTTTTTATTAAGAGGGTCTTTTCTTCATCGTAATCTTTCTTATGCCCAGTTACACTTGATTATGTGGCAGTTTTTAAGTGAATGTCATTAAAGTTATTGATAAGAAAACCACTTGAAATATAACAGAATATATCACATGTGATTAAGGATGATAAGATTTAGGATGAAAAGTGGTATTGCAGCATTGCTCTTAACAATGTTTATAATTTAAAGCTTTTCTCTTGCCTATCCGTATTGTTCAACTCAAGTTTTGCTTGCCGGAAATAATCACTTCTAGCTAAATTTTTGCCGCAAATGATTTTTTTGGAGAGAAAAAGTGCTGCAAAAACTCCTAAATTTTTCGGTAAGTTACATTTGTTGGCATGGTTTTTGCAACAAAATGTGCGAACTTTTGCGGCAAAAAAATCTCCTCAAAATTCTTAATTGAGACCAATTCGAAATATCACTAGAAGTGCCTTTTTATGGCATTTTAACACTTTTTGCGGCAACATTTCGTTGATGGAATGAGGCTATTTTCTTATAGTAATATAAGGTGTACGTCAACGATGAATTTGGAGATATCATTATTTATCTTCCTTCGCAACTTCATTCATTTCCCAACTAGGAAAAAAAATGTTCAATTAGAGTGCTTGGAATACCAAGGAACTCAGCAAACTAGCTTCTATCAAGAAACAAAACGGAATATAAGATGTCATCATTTTTACACTACAGCTCACTACACCACTCGGGTTGCTACAAGACTTATGCAGCTTGGATAGTGAGAAAAGATGAGATGATCTTAGATGAAAGTTGAATAAAATATTGTTAGAATTTTATTTTTTAATATTATTATTGTTTTGGGATTGGAAAAAGTTGAATTGTTTATTATATTTTGTGTGATGATTTGAGAAAGTTATCATGATGAGATGAGATGAAACGAAACGCTTTTACTATTCAAACGGGGATGACTCTTGATCCTTCACTTCTTCTTCTCACTTCTCCAACTCCTCCTCCTCTATTGAGCTCAACAAGCTCAAACCCCTTTGCTCCCTCACTCCCACTAAAAGAAAATAGCCTTATTCAGGCGATGAAAAGTTGTAACAAGTCCTAAAATTGCCGAAAAAGTGCATTTCCGGTGAAAAATAAGTCTCCAATGAGTAGCCATAGTTGTCTCCTCCCATAAAGTCATTTTCGAAATTTTTTTGAAGTGGTCGCAAATAAGACATTTTGCCGTGATTATTTTTTCCCACCAACAATGGTAAATTATCACCAGAAAAAATTAGGACATTTTGCGATGATTTTCTCTCACTAAAAAAAAATTGTGACAAAGAAATTAGTTGGAAGTGATAATTTTCAGTGAATTTTTATCGCTAAAAATAGTCTTTTAAAACAAAAAATTTAAATTATAAACATTGTTTAAACTAGGTTTCGAAATAAAAATAAATTGAAAAAACATTTCCAGTTTTTAATCTTGTTAAGATAAGGTTTTGAAATAAGATAATTCCAAAACCTAATCTTAATAATGTTTATCTTCTAATCATTCAATGTCAAACTAACGTGGTTAGTTTTTGAACTTGTTTGATCTCATGAATTATTAGATCTTTCAAACAATTGTGTTGCATAAGCTAAAGAGTAACTAGAGGAAGCACTTAACTTGATTGAACTCAGGGACTAATTTGTATCGGATAGAATTACCAGTGTCGTCCGGTTCACCGCCTTAGATTTGGACAATGAGGAAGACTTCTTTTCCATGAATTCCTTCACCATGGTGGCCAAGCCCATGTAAAGGACATGTCCCACCACTAGCTGTGACCATTCACTTGCAACTAGTAACGTTGGTGGCACGACATATCTAAGACACCTCCGATGCCTAAGTCAACAATAAATGAGGGATGATAGTTAAAGAATGCTCAATCAGATGATTAGAGGGTTTACCTATTGCCTCTATATATAGATGTTGAGAATATTGGATGAGTACTATTAATTGATCAACCTCATATAAGATTTAGCCATAATAAGGTCTATAATTGTTATCATGGAATTATCAGGTCACCATTCTATTCATATCCCCAACTCAAGGGTTTGTTTGCCCTAATAAATAGGATGGCTAGAGTCCATGCACGATCCACAACTCCTTTTAGTAGTTATCCTTTACGGAAGATGGGCCTTGGGCCCCTAACTCGGGCCAAATCAACATTGACTCCTCCAATTACCCTGCTAATTCCTCTCACATGTATGCGTGGGGAATTTCATAATAAAAGATTTCTTTCTTTTTCTTTTTGTATATAAACCTCATCTTGCTCAACGAAGGGATTTGAGACCCATGAGCTACCCCGCTAGCTCATTAATTATCTCGCTTATCGTTTCCACTCCCTAAGGGGTGAGAATTTTAAAACTCGAAGAACGTGCATACATTACTCAGTAACTGTCACCACGTTCTTTCCCTATCATGTCATTTAGTTAGGCAATGATGATCCGCAGTTCTTTCCTTTCCTTATTTCCTTGTCTCTTCTCATTCTTTAGTCTCCCTACAATCTTTCCCTTTCTTTTTCGCATTCTTGAGTTCCCACAACTTCGACCTTCCCACTTTGCGATTCTCGGCTTGCACTTTCCTTCTTTTCCCTTTCTCCTTTGTTCATTCGTCGTAACAATGGCCGCGTGAAATGTATCCCAGACTCTTCCACCGCGAATGAAATTCCATGCTTTGAAGGCTTCAAGTGGTGTTCCACCCTCACCTGCAAGGATTTGGTGAATTTGAGCAACTCCTACGGGATCCCAGACTTGATACTCCTTGAACTTCCTCACCATGGTTGTGTTGATGAAGAAGGGTTAGCTGAAAAAGTTGCCCTACCTGTCTGCGCCCTCATGCATGGTCTACGATTTCCTTTCTGTCACCCAATATACGACATTCTTGGTCTTTTGAAGTTGGCCCCTGCGCAACTTCATCTCACGCATGGCGAGTTCTCCTATGTTCTTGTATTGTGTTCCATTTGGTCTTGGAGCCTGCTCGGGAAGAATACCCAGATTTAACCGCTCGAGAATTCTTGGCTTTTTATTCTTTGAGGAGCTTTCTAGGTAACATTTATAGTTTTTAGATTAAAGATCAGCAGTTGGTTAGTTTTGAGAGTTGCCATTCGAATGCCAAACAGTGGGCGAGGAAGTTTTTCTTCGTTTCTAGTGTAGGTTGGGAATTTCCTCGTTCAGAGGTTGCGCTTCGAGAATTCCCTATTAGAGCCACCTGGAGTAAGGTCCCAGATGACAAAGGTCTGGTGTCGGCTTTAGGCCCTCTGTCTGAACGGGAGCAATTCCGTATCGACATGGTCATTGCTTGGGCAGCTAAGCATGAGGACGAGATTTGGACCGAGGTCCTCCTGACACCTGCCAATATTGATAGTTTCTTGATATGCTTGACTATTCAAATGTTAGGGGTCGCCTTTTTCTAACAAAGGTCGTCACCCCGTCTCCCTAAAAGAAACCTTCCTATGAGTCTACTCCAAAGGCCTCGTGAAAGTGCCCTCTCCCCGTTGCTGCGGATATGCATTATCCCAGAGCAAAAAGTGTAGGCGTAGGTGTTGGTGCCTCCCCTTTGGCCAAACAACATCACAGTACCTCGCCTTTTACCCTTTGTTGTTCATCGGCTCATGTACCTTCTCCAGGTCTTGACAACCTCAAGGGCTTGATGGGTTAAGCACTTTCTGACTTGGTGACCACTTTTGATTTTGTCTTCCTTCTCAACAGCTCGATTCAGCGTCCAGCCCAATTTTTGAGTTCCCTACATTTGAAGCTTCCAATTTGCCTTGGGCTAGCGGCAAGGTGAATTTGGATGTGGATGCCACTTTTTCTTTGGGCCTTGCCGACCGGGTAGCCCACGTGGAAACTCAAGGTGATCAAGACAGTGCCTAAGGCGACTGCGGTACCCAGGGCGATATGACCCTCCTATTGTCGAAGAATTTCAAAAAGAGTGTGGGGACAGAAGTTCAACTCCATACTCTTTGCTTACCACTGTTTCAGGGGGAGAGACTCCTCCGCTTGACCTGGAGGTTGACAGAGACCGGGTTTCTATCCCCTCTCCCTTTCCCTTCTCTTTTAGGGATGATGTTGAATCCTCTCCCTTAGATGGTGTCCCTATGAGTACCCTCGTGAGTGAGGTCTTTGACTTGAGGGGTGTTCGCCCGATGGAAGACTTGGATGAGACCCCTAGGAGTAGGACGGGCTTGATGGCAACATCTCCTAAAGCTTTCCTCCTTGGTCCTCACCATGGCCGTGAGACCCGGGATGATGGAGAGGTGTTGGGAGGTGCTTCCCCTTCCTCTAGTTATGCTAGAGATGAAGCCATCAGCAGCATGGCTGATCAGCTAAGGAGTTTCCTATCTGGGGTACCGTAATTGATATTACCCTTGCTACTCTCCCACCTTTGTATTTTTTAAAGTTCCCTTTGATTTTGCCCCTGCAGGGCATTGACGATTTGGTAGCTTGGATCATGGTGGACTGTGCTGACCTAGAGGATGAAGTTTGCTCTAGGCGTGCCTTTTTTTCTATGCCAAGAGGGAATTTGAGAAATGGAAGGTTGAGAGGGAGGAGTTGTAGATTCTATTTGAACAAGCAGATGACTATGCAAACTCTTTGGTAGGCGATTAGATATCCTTCGCAATAAAGTTCATCGTGCCAAGGAGGTGAACACCAGGGACAACTTCACATTGGGATTGTTGGAGTCAGAGCGTGACTCTACCCTAGCTCAGCTTGTCGGGGGGGAATTAGAGTTAGAGTGGGACCATGCGCACACTCAACTCTCCACCCTTGAGGAGGAGCTAGATTCTATCAACCAGGAGTTGTCTAGTTCCTAGCGGCGTTGCTTTGAACTTGGGGGAGAACTAGCATATTTAGAGGAAAGCAAGCGGCAAGCTAATCTTGACCTCTTCGAGGCACGTGGCGCTCTAGAGGTGTTGACCAATTTGCATGAGGAATACAAAAAAAATCATGCTGATGCAGATGAACATCAGAGGAAGCGCAACAAAGTACTTTTTCACATGTATACCCGATTGAAGGAACTGGCCCAACAAGTGAAGTAGTTGGAGTCCGACTTGGTGGTTGTGAGGGAGGAACTTGTTTGCCTCTCCCTTCTACTGGTGTTGGCGTGTGTCATCAGGGATCACGTTTTTGGCTATGGATATGGGGCTAGCGTGTTGCGGCTTAGGTCGCACTTGTTAGCCAATCCTTACACTGACTTGAGGCACTTAGACTTGGAGATGTTTAAACCTGATGCAGCCTCACGTCAGTTTGTTGATACCTTTGGTTGGAACACCATGCCCGATGCCTTTTACATCTCTCATCCACCTCCACCTTCTAGTGGTCCTAGCACTTATCTTTTTGTGATAGTTGTCTTCTACTTCTAGATTGTAAACAACACGAACATTTCTGTATTGTACATATTGGGAACACTTAGCTAGTTTTGGCTTTTTGTCGTGTTACTCTTTGCTTTGATTTTATGAGGCTCTTTCTTTTTACTTTGGAAGTGGCTTGTTTCTTTTTTCTTGGCACCGCGAGTCTTTAGATTCATCATTCGTGTTTAAGGGTCGTGTGGTATGTTTACCTCTGCACTTTTTTCCTTGGCACTGCGAGTCTTTGGACTCATCGTTGGTGTTTAAGGGACATGTGATCTATTGACCTCCGCGCTCTTTTACATGGGGTGAGTTGTTACTGGCTCGGAATAGGCCCTTTATTTACTACGAAACATAATCAAGAATTTACTAGTAGAGTTTTCACAAATCAAGAATTTAACATAATCAAGGGTAACATTTCTTCAGGTGTTTTGCATTCCAGGGGTGTTGCAGTTCCTTGCCTTGGATATCCTTTAAGCTGTACAACCCAGGTCTGTGGTTGGCACTAACACATATGGTCCTTCCCATCGGGGTCCAAGGTTGCCCTTTTCTTTCGTGGTGACCCCGCTTTCTCTCAACAACAAGTCTCCTATCTTAAATTTCCTAGGTCTGACTCTCTTGTTGAAATAGTATTCTTCCCTTTTCTTATCGAGTATCATTTTAAATTTAGCCGCCTCTCTCTCTCTTCCTCTAGGAGGTCGAGGTGTTTTTTTAGGGCTTTATCATTATCAGGTACTAAAACATGGCGTGTTCGGTAACTTGGCAGACCGACTTCCACGGGGGGTACTACTTCACTCCTCTAGGCCCATAATACTCCTGTAGGGGTCTTTACTATGGTCCTATAGGCCCATAATAATCCTGGTAGTTCCTCTGCCCATTCCCATTTCTTGTCCGTAAGTTTCTTTTCCAAATTCCTAGCAATGCTTTGTTCGTAGCCTTTGCCTATCCATTTGCCTGTGGGTGTCCTGAGGATGAATCTCTTACTTGTATCTTTCACTTGGTACACCACCCTCAGTAGTACTTTGAATCAAACTACCACTAATTATCCGAAGCTATACTTTGTGGGATTCCTTAACGACAAATGAAGTTTTTCCACAAGAAATTTGTCACAGCACGATCATGATGGTTGCCAAAGGCTATGCTTCTGCCTACTTCATAAAGTAGTCCACTTCTACTATCATAAACTTGACTCCACCTTTCTTAGGTGGGAAGGGCACAACTAGGTCAACCCCATTGGGTGAACAACCAAGGGGCGGTTATGGAAGTCAGCTCTTTTGGGGGGCGTGTGATATTGGCGCGTCCATCTAACACTTAACACACTTTTTTACAAATTCTTTAGCATCTCAGAGTGTATTGGGCCAGTAGTATCCTACCCTTATAACTTTTCTGGCCAATGCCTTTCTTCCCCTAGAGAGGTTTTTGCATACCCTTTCATGTATTTATACTAAAACGTACTGTATTTCTTGTGGTGAGATGTATCATAGTAGGGGATCCTTTATAGCGGCGCCTTTGGTGGGATCCTGTAATTTGTGGTTTCAGTTTCTCATTGAACTTCAATGTGGTTCCCTCATGCCGACCGTAACGCATTCTCAAGCAACTTGTGACCTAGACGCAACGTCTGTAGACTTGGAAACACAGTTAGTAGTGATAGAAGAAAAACTAAAGATAGCGTTGGATGCCATGGAAGACCTGAGGAAAGAGAACGAGGAATTGAAGCATTGCAATATCGAGCTTAGCAATGCTACTATGCCCAGCTATAGTGAACAGGGAGAAGGAGAAGCACATAGCAATAAGGGAGTGAATGCAGAGGATGTGGAAAAGAAGAGGCTGCATGACAAGCTACGTAGCCTTGCTGACAAATACGAGGAGATGGCGAAGAAGATAGGGGAATCTTCCTCAAGCCACATGGATTTGAGAAAAAAAATTTTTGAGAAAAATTGATGATTTGTCTCTTCAAAGCATTGGTACAATGCATTGGGAAAAACTTTTTCAAAAATTTAGCTTGCATTTCTTGCCATGTTCCAATGGATCTCGGCCTCAATGCATTCAATCATGTTTTTGCTTTGTCCTTAAGAGAAAAAGGAAACAACTTCAATCTAACAATCTCCTCAGTACAATTTTGATCAAAAAATGTGGAGCATACTTCCTCAAATTCCTTGAGGTGCAAGTAGGGATTTTCAGAATCCATCCCATGAAAATGAGGCAATAACGGTATCATTCCAGGTTTAAAATTGAAATTCTGAGCATTCAAAGTTGTAATAATGCATGATGGAGTGGTGGTCTTAACAGGATGCAAATATTCTCTAAGTGCTCTATTCGGATTTCCCACATCCTTATCATGATGTTCATTTTCAGCCATGATGCTATCAGTGTCAGATGATGATTTAAGAGAAGGTGATGCATAGTTAAAAGATGTCAATGATTCTGTCCTAAACAGTCGAGATGTGTGGTCTCTAGTCCAACCAGTCATACAAACAAGAGTAGGAAATCAAAGATAATGAAAAATAAATAAATAGAGAAAAGGGAAAAAATCAAATGTCACCCAAGCTGTGAAGAGGTTCACAGCTCCACAAATATCTTCTCAGGAAAAAGAGAATGCTCTGACAAACACCAGTTGTCCCCGGCAAGGGCGCAAAAAACTTGATCAGCTTATATTTTTGTCTTCCAAGCGTAGAAGTTGTCAAAGTAATACAAGGGTAAATCCCAAGATCGAATTCACAGGGATAATGGGAATTAAGCAAACCTTTTATAATCACAAGATAAAATATTGACATTTATGGTGACAAGAAATTTCGAAAAGAAGAAAGTCTTGAACTAAAATGAGAACTATTTACTAAGGAAGTGTGGACCGAATTAAGAGTATGATTAGTGGCTGTTTTGGAAGTTCAAGCTCGAATTAAACTAAAAATAAAAATAAATCTATGATTCTAAAATTACCAAAACTAAGAGGCTTAGAGAAAATGTGTAGCAAATGAATTAAACTTGTAAGAAACAATAAAACAAACACTTGGAATGCAATTTTCACCCACAGATTTGGAGATGGATTTACTTCTCTTTTCATTTTCTCTCAACTATGCTCTCATTCCTAGAAGTCATGGTTGGATAATATAGCAATGAACCACAATTCTTAGTCTAATAAAACTACTTGACAGATTATATAAAAATTGAAAAATAGTGAAAGAAAGTAATCAAAGTCTTGTTACTTGTTCAAGTATCAATTGTGCCTTTACGTCTACAACTAATATAAACCAAGAACAAAGAACTTCAATCCTTTCTAAATGTAAACTGAAATATCATCCAACAAGTTAATCATTGAAATCACATAACATTGAAGAAAATCCACCCCAAAAGAGTCATAGGTTACTCATTAAATCCCAAGCCAAAAAACTAACCTATCATTTCTAAATTAGAAAAATGTCCAAAAGTGATGAACCCTAACATTTCAAGTTGTTGAATGAAAATAAATGCGAAATAATAATCAAAATGCTGAATAGCCAGATGACCTCCAAACGTCCAAAATCTGGAAACCCAGAGAAATGTCGAAAAAAATAGTCTGTAATCCCACGAAAAATGAACAACGAAAAACTGGGAAAGCAAAAAAAATAAAACCGAGAGCTTAAGGTTTGCAACCCAAAAACGTAAAGCACTAGGAAAAATAAATTCAGCCGAAAAGTAGAAGTGCCCAAAGGGCTGAAAACTGGAAAGAAACAAAAAAATAATACAAACCGAGAGAAGCAGCACCACGCCAACTCAAACCCAAACTTAAAAGTAAAATGTAAACGAGCCATCGAATGAAACTAATCTAGAAAAATGAAATCGTAAGACATAAAACAAGAAGAAAAAAAGTAATTACTAGCCGCCTAAGGTCTGAAACGAAAAAGTGCTAAGAAAGAGAACTCAACAAATGACGAAACGAAAAAGTAAAAATGAAAAAAACTTCCCGACCTCTGCTTCCGCTGACCCCCCCTAAACAAAAACAAAAACAATAAAAAAGTAAAACCAAAAATTGACAAGCCTCCCAGGTCTGGGACGAAAGAACCCAGCCCACTCTGTTTCCTCTGCTGTGCGTGTGTGAGTTGCTCTTGCCCAGTTTGTGCGATCTCCTCTGCGTCCCGCAACTTATTCCTTCCGCGTGAACTGGTCCCGTGGCACATTCTCATTCCAGACTTGAAGTGCTGCCCCTTTTTTTTCTCTTTTCTCCCAATTAGATTGGTTTCCATCAAACCCATAATCAATTTCTCTATTTCCTCATAGGTCCCCACTCTTTATTTCCTTCCATAAATGCCCTACAATATAAAAAAATGATATTATAGTTTAATTATCTCAAGGGAAAATATGAGACTTTGATGTGCAAAATATTAGTATCAATAAATTTTTTCATTAAGTGTTAAAATTTGATACATAATTAAGTGTTCAACCCTTCTTTGATGTAATAAATCACTCACTAAAACAACTTAATTATGCATTTCTAACACTTTATCAATGACTCATCCACAATATTTAGATGTGCAAGAAAAGAAAGAATCAGAAAAAGAACTGATAGGCTCCAAGGTGGATCAAGTCTTAAATATCCCTTGCAAGTTTCAAATGTGGCAATCACAAGATCGAGAACTAAGAAGAGCAATGATGCAATGCAAGGATTGGTGCAATCTACTTAGGATGAGTCTAGCAAGAATCTAATATTCAAGATGGGCTTGAGAGAAGGAGATCTAGTTCTCATCCAAGTGATACAAGCAATGGAAGAGTGCAACATAAATTATGGCCTATTATTATGTTTATGTAATTGAAGGTTTTGGACTTGTTTTTTTCATTAAAATGGTTTATTTTATTAGTTATAGAAATTAGTTTAGAATAATTGGGCTTGAGGATGCTTGGCCCACATATGTTTTATTTTGTTGAATTAGGATTTCAAAATGCTAAGTTATTGTAGCGGTATTGTAGCTGCGCACTATCTTAGATGCCACAGTGGGACACAAGATATTGAGATTTATAGACGCCTATTTAGGCTATAACCAAATCTAAATGCACTCAACAAATGAAAAGAAAACCTCATTTATCATAGACCGAGGGTTGTATTGTTACCAAGTCATGCCATTTGGCCTAAAGAACGTGGGGGCAACTTACCAGAGGCTGGTCAACCAGATGTTCAAAAGAAAAATAGGACGGACTATGAAAGTTTACATGGATGACTGCTAGTCAAAAGCAAAGTGCCCACCCAACACCTGACTGACTTAAGAGAAGCGTTCACAATACTACAACAGTACAAGATGAAATTGAACCCATCGAAGTACGCATTTGGCATAGGGTCAAGTAAGTTCTTGGGGTTCATCGTGTTAGAAAGATGAATTGAAGCCTCCTCGGAAGAAATTGAAGCATTCATGAATATGGATCTGCCAAAACATCTAAACGACATGCAACAGTTGGCTGAAAGAGTAGTAGCTTTGAATAGGTTCATATCTAGATTCACGAACAAGTGCCTTCCCTTCTTTAGGGTATTATGGAAGGTACACACACCCCTGGAACGATGAGTGTGACGAAGCTTTCTAAAAGCTGAAGTAGCATTTGACCAATCTACCACTCTTGAGGTAACCTACATAAGGAGACATGTTCTATACATATCTAGCAATATCCCTCCAAGCCGTTTCAGCCATCCTTGTTAAGGATGAAGGGGTGGCGCAACTGCCCGTGTATTACAGCTCCTTAAGGGAAGCAGAGGTCAGATATCCATTTGTAGAGATGTTGGCGTTTGCCTTGGTGATAGAGGCAGGCATTGACAGACTTTGATGCCGAATTCTCAGGTTTTCTACTAGAAATGGTTGCCGCCCCAACAAGAAAATCGTGGATCCTTTTTGTGGATGACTCATCTTGTCATATTGGTGGAGGTATAGGAATCCACATAATCAACGACGAAGGAAAGACTCACGTTCAAAACTACCGACAATGAGGCGGAATACAAGGCACTTATAGCGGGGCTCTCAGTGGCCAAAGCATTAGGGGCGACCGAGGTCGATGTGAAGTCGGACTCACAAGTAGTGATCAATCAAGTGTTGGGAACATATGCCACAAAGAGAGAAAAACTACAGAAATACCTTAGCCAAGTCTAGGAGATGCTCGACGGATTTTCCTATTTTAGCATAACACAAGTTCCTAAAGAAAACAATATTGTGGCGGATAGGCTGGCATGTACAACCTCGAGTATGGAGGACTCTCCCTTTCCCTAGGAAGCTGAGAGAAGTGTAATTGAAGTCTCAGCAATAAGACCAAAAGTCTACATGGTAGGCAGCAATGAGCTTGAGTTGGTCGACGACATCATCAAGTACTTGGATGCAAGTGAACTCCCAGAGGGGCAAAATGAGGCAAGAAAGGTAAGAAGAATGATGGCAAAGTTCGTGAAGGTGGATGTGATCCTTTATAAGAGGGGTTTCGCCGCCCCCTATAATGATGCATCTCACCACAAGAAGCATAATACATTTTAGCATAAATACATAAAAGGATATGCGGAAACCACTCCAAGGGAAAGCCATTAGCTAGAAACGTTGTAAGGGTAGGATACGACTGGATCAATACACTCAAAGATGCTAAAGCATTTGCAAAAAAAGTGTGTCCAAGTGTCGAATGTATGCACTAGTATCACACGCCCCCCCTAGAAGAGCTTAGTTCTACGACCGCTCCTTGGTCGTTCGTCCAGTGGGGGGAGGGGGGGTTTGACCTAGTTGGACCCTTATAACCTTGGGAAGCTGGAGTCAAGTTCATGATCGTGGTAATGGACTACTTTAAGAAGTGGGCGGAAGTGGAGCATTTGGCAACCATCACAACCAGAGCCATGACAAAGTTCTTGTGGAAAAATATTATTTGTCGATACAGAATCCCACAAACAATGCCACTGTAAAGGACGTGTCCCACCACCAGCTGTGACTAGTAACGTTGGCGGTACTATGTGCCTGAGACATCTCCAATGCCTAAGTTAGCAATAAATGAGGGATGATAGTTTAAGAATGCTCAATAAGATAATCAGATGGTTACTTGTTGCCTCTATATATAGGCATGGAGAATACTAGATGAGTACTATTAATTGATCAACTTCATACAAGACTTAAGCCATAATAATGTCTATCACTGATATCACAGACTTATTTGGTCACCATTCTATATCTACAACTCAAGGGTCTATTCGCCCTAGGATGGCTAGAGTCCATGCACGATCCACAACTCTTTTTAACAGTTATTCTTTATAGAAGATGGGCCTTGGGCCCTTAACTCGAGCCAAATCAACATTAACTCCTCCACCCCCATTGTAAGACTTGGATTTGGTGTGAGAAAGATCGGAGGGCTTAGACTTGACGAGTGCACTGGACGAAGAGGAGTGAGGGGGCAAAGGGGATTTGAGCTTGTTAAGCTCAATGGAGGAGCAGAGGTCGAAGAGGTGATATGAAGAAGTGGAGGATCAAGAGTCATAAGTATTATAACGACTTGAGTGATGTAAGCAAGTTGTAGTATAAAAATGATACTATCTATGAAGGATGCTACTCACATTCCACACAACATACTTTACATATTTTAGAATTATTTTTTTTATTTTATTTTATTTTATTCTTGTTAAACTAATTAAGTTGTTTTACTTATCATCTATGTACCACATACTTGTTATAGAAAAAATGACAAAAAATTAAAATAGGTGTGGTGTGTGGGAATGATAAGTAGAATTATTTTAATATCTATTATTCCCTTTTGTTTTTTGACAAAAGCTGGTCTGCAAGTTAAGTTCTTTGGTATTCTAAGTGCTCTAATTGATCATGTTTTTTCCAAGTTGGGAAATGAATAAAGGTGGGAAGGAAGATCAATTGTGCAATCTCTAAATTCATCAGTGACACCTTGTCACTACAAGGAAATGGACTATTTTCTGACGACTAAAAGTTTCCGCCAAAACTCCTAAAATCGTTGGAAAAATGCAAGGAAAAATAAGTCACAAACAAGTAGTCGCAGTTGTCTCGCCTCAAAAATTCATTTCTGACATTTTTGCCCATTTTTTGAAGTGCAAATAAGACTTTTGTGGCAAGTAGTTTTCATTGCGAAATGTCTTGAGTTTTGTCCCAAACACTGTGACATTGGTAAATTACCGTTGGAAAAAATTATGAATTTTTGTGGCGATTTTTTCTTTTTAAAAAAAAAATCATTTGCGACAAAAATCAAACAGGAAGCGATTATTTTCGAAGAGTTTTTATCACTAAAAATAGTCTTTTAAAACAAAAAAATTGATATAATCTATTATTCCCTTTTGTTTCCTGATAGAAGCTAGTCTCTAGGTTCAGTTATTTGGTATTCTAAGTAGTCTAATTGAATATGTATTTTGCAAGTTGGAAAATGAATGAAGGTGGGAAGGAAGATCAATAATGCAATTTCTAAATTTATTGGTGATAGCTTGTACTAAATTCTCTTCATTACCATTCAAACAATTCATCATAATTTCACTAAGCCCTAAGATCACATCTTTAACCAAAATCACATCCACAAACCTAACATATAAAATTGAAAATTTCCATATCTCCAACTTGAAATAAACCGTGCCAACTCATGTAATCCATGCGACTTACGAATATGACCTATCACCGTGCATGACTTATAACCTCATACCTCGTGCAAACTAAATACATAATACTCCTAGCCCATGCACTTTAAACCAAGGGACTACTAACATATGGACTCGTAACTTAGCTTGTAAACCTACCGTTGTAACTTAATCCCAAAACACAGACACAATTGTTTGATTTAGTCAAACGGTTGTGTCCCTTACCAAGGGTTGTGCTATTTGGCCAACCAGTGCCTTATATAGATCATTTGTGCACAATTTAAGTGCCTACGATTTCCTCCGTTAAACACTAACGCATTAGACTAACACCCTAATAAGATTGTCACCAATTTGTGAAAACACAAACACATTCGTTCTTCATATTCTAACAATTGTATTAGAGCCACTTCAAGAGACACGTATTTGGTTTAACAACCACACTTGTGTATTAATTTTTTTTTACAGAGGCTTTCAAACCCAACTCAAGAATTTATTTATTTTTTATATTACGGTGGTAAAGGATTGAATATACTAGTAATCTATATTTATTTATTTTTTGGTTACTAGTTACATATTACTTTGAGGAAAACTATTGGCATATTTTCACTCAAAGAGAGAAGCAAACTTTGTGTAAAATCAAGAGAAACAAAAAGTTTGAAGAAAAATTAGCAGAAATTTTTTGGGCCAGTCGCCAAAGTCTCTCGCCACCACCAGGATTCGAAAGTGTTGGGGATACTTTAGACAAACCATCATTGATGTCCTAAATGTCGGAAGAGGAAGATTGTTGGAGTTGTGCAACATCAAAATACTCTGGGCACGAGGAAGAAGAAGACCACATTGGTCGAAATGACAATATTTCAACCAATAGTCCTCAATATTCAAATTAAACTCATACTAAATGACAAGTTGTTTAGCTGAGCAGAAAAGAAAATGGCGAAAATGATAAATAATTTTCACTGCTGCTAAGAACCCAGATCCCAAAGTGAACGACGTTGTTCCAAGAAACGAGCTAATCTGCTGAGTCGCTGATTGAGCCACGAAGTGAGCTATTGATTGAGCCAAAAACTAGTTTGCTATGATTGTACCCGGTTTAAACTAGTTTTTGAATCAATTTGGACCAGTTTTGGTATTTTTGGTTGTTCTGAGTCATTTTAAGCCCCATTTTGTCCGTTCAAAAGTCATTACACTCCTGATTCTATGCCAAATCATAATAGAGCATCTATTATTAGAGAAAGCCATCAGAAATTCCTTGAAATAAGAGAAACTTAAAGGAAAGTTTGTAGGAATACTCAATTGAGCACACATATCATTTATATATTTTTGTTGTTAATATTAAGGTTTTTTATTTATGGCACCGAAGAAAGTTATTGATCTCTATGAGATTGATAAATTACATCGAAGAAATTTTTGAATTTGAAAAAGTCATATAACTTTTCTTCTAACCCATGAAAAGATCTTATATACATTAACATCACAAAAGACATATGGAAATATAGAACATATCCAGAACGGAAGTGGAAATAGCATAAGAACGAAATAAAAATGGGAAGAACATAATGTGTGGGCAAACACTTCGATTTTGCATTACATTTGATGATATTATTCCTCTTTTTGAAGATTATGAAATTGCAAAAGAGATTATTGATGCAGTTGAGGCTAAGTATGGATTAAGATCGGATACTTATATATAATTATTGTTGGATAAGTATAACAGAACATGCATGAAATATAATGATGACATAGATGAACATGTACTCCAAATGGAGTTGATTGCAAAAGAATCATACGATGCTAGCCATCCTCTCACTGAGAAAATGTAAGTTACATTCATACTAAATAATCTTTCTTCATCTTGGGATCATATAGTTACTTTTTCAACACAAAATGGAAATGAAATAACAATGACATCTTTTTTGGTACTTTTAGTACTTGAAGGAGAAATGATGAAGATGAGGAATAGAGAGAATGAATCATCCAATTTGTTGATGGTTTAAGACAAATGTTCTACACAAAACAATATAAGGCGAAAGTAGTTCAAGATAAAGAAATGGTTGAAAAGAATCGAAGTAAACTATTTAATGGAAACTATTTTAAGTGTGGAAAGAATGGGCATTACCAATCACAATGCACTAATATGGGAGGGGGGGGGGGAGAGAGTAAGGAAATTGTGATGACAGTTTCAGAAGTAATGCTCATGGAACTAATGTCAAATTCATGGTGGATTGACTCTGCAATAATAAGACATATATGCAGGAATAAAGAGCTATTTTTCAATCTTGAAGAGGATCAAACAGGCAAGCACATAGTTTATATGAGCAACAACACATACTGTGATGTCTTGGGGTAAGGTACATGTAAATTTAAAGTGAATGGTTCGTTATTTTACTTAGTGATGTATTTTATGTACTTAGTATTTGTAAGAATTTAGTATCAGTGTTTATACTAGATCATAAAGACTACACAGTTGAGTTTAAGCTTAAACTTTTTATTCTTAGTAAGGGTGATGTATTAGTGAAAGTTGTGAAAAATCACAATATGTATGTATTGAATATTGATATGAATAAGGTACCTATTTTTGATTATTTGAATATGTCTACTAGTTTTGCATACTTATGACATTTGAGATTAGGTCATGAAACAAAAACAAGATGATCAGAATGTACAAAAGTGGATTAATACCACACACTTTATGAAAGTAAGGATATTTCCATAAAATGTGAAAAATGTCTTCATCTGCTCCATGATAAAAATCACAAATACTGGAGCCAAGAATTTGCCTATGAGATAAGAGTTTCTTGGTAGGCAAACTGACATTAGAAACGCTCTATATAAGTTTTTTTTTAATCTTATTTGGAAGTTGCAAGTTCCATAAAGTCTTCCAAAAAGAAGAAAAATACAATTCTTGATTACTAGTGCTAGCCTCCCAAGCATGCTTTTAATTAAGAGCAAGGTAGTAGGCTAATTTCACATTAAAAATACCATTTTGAGTACCACTCCATACTAACTTATCAGCACTCTAATGTAGAAATAAAGGAGTATTAAAAATTGTATTTGCCTCAAAGGGAAGAAATACTCGCTTCACCAAAGTCATGTTCCACCCATTAGGAAAAGAGGCATTCAATAAATCAGCAACACAAATATTAATCGCAAAAGTATGACAATGAGTAATAACTCTTCCATTATTGAAATTAGACAACCAATTATCCTCCAATATTTTTTCCAATCCTCCATAAACTTTCAGATTTGATTACATTTTTAGCTTCATAAATACTACGCCAAGCAAAAGATGACTTTGAGCCCAATACATAAGATAAAAAATCATAGTTCAAAAAGTACTTAGCTTTAAAAACTTATGTAAAGAGAGAGCTCTGTGATTGAAGTAAAAAGCAAACCTTGTTTTGCCAACAACGCCAAGTTGAGAACTTCCAAATCACAAAAGCCCAACCCACCAAAAAATTTGGACTTGCACATGTGACGCCAATTAAGCCAATGAAACATTCTCTCTTTGTCCTTTTGTCCCTATCAAAACCATGCAATCATCCTCTTCAGTTCTCTACCAAACCCCCTTGGTTATTTTGAAAAAGAGTTGGGTCCACTATCAAAAATTCATTTTTTTATGTGAGTTTCATATTTACTCACTTTTTCAAAATAAGTGCATGACGCTTGCATTGATCTATGACTGCAAATATCATTTGGCCTTATTTGTTTTCACATATGAGATAAGATTAATTGAGATTAACGTTGAAAGTTAAATAAAATATTGTTAGAATAAATTTTTTTAATATTATTTTTATTTTGGGATTTGAAAAAGTTGAATTGTTTATTTTATTTTGTATGGAGATTTGGAAAAGTTGTGATGATTAGATGAGATGAGATGAGTTTTCAAAAGGATTTTTTCAAATCATTTTAAAATTGATTTTTTCATTGACCCTCATATTTACTTACATTTAAAAAAAAAATTGCACGAGACTTGCATTGATCTATGACTGCAAATATCATTCGGTCTTGTTTGTTTTCACAAATGAGATGAGATTAGTTGAGATTAAAATTGAAAGTTCAATAAAATATTGGTAGAATACATTTTTTTAATATTATTTTTATTTTGAGATTTGAAATAGTTGAATTGTTTATTTTATTTTGTATGGAGATTTGGGAAAATTATAATAATTATATGAGATGAGATGAGATAAAATAGTTTATAAAAACAAACCAGACGTTAATGGTATAACATGTCAATGTGGCGTTCTTATTCCAATTTAGATACTTATGTGGCAAGAGACTTTTCAATCATCCTTTTTAGTTTATTAATTACCTTGTTTGTTGGGTAGTCTTAATTATCCACCTTGCATCAATTAGGTTTCATGGCATTTGTGTAACAATTCGGTCTAATATTAATAGGGTTAGAATAAGGATAATTTTATTTAAGCTAAATTAGGTTTAATGGTGCATTATGGGCAAACTTAGGGATTATACTTTATTAAGGTTGGCTATGAATTTTCAATAAGGCCCAAAAATTTGTTTTAAGGCTTGTTGAGGTTTAGTAAATGACTTTGGATGACTCTAATGTACCAATATTTTTGGAAAGCCCAATTAAGGTTTATCGTGTAATTTTAAATAGGTTATGAGCTCAATATTTATTATGGTGGATTATGAAATTTTATTGTGCTCAATAATTTAGTTAAAACCCATTTAATATTCATTGAGAAATTATTTATTAGATGAGTAATGCTACATACAAACATTTTTGCATACTCTCTGCGCATTCCATTGATGTGATTGGCTGCATCAATTTTTTTAATACATAGCCAATGACATCAATGGAGTGCACAAAAGAGTACGTAAAAGTTATTACGCATAAATTTTTTATTATTAGATTAAGGAATTATTTAAAACTCCAAAAGTATTTTTTTGACAACTTAGACTTACTTTGGACTCAAATCTGATCAATTAGAATTTTATACTTCACCTGACCTACAAAATTATAGGGAAGTCCTGGAATTCGGTTAGACCAGTTAAATAGTCAAACCTACTTACCAAGCCCAAAGAGATCTTTAAAAGCCCATAAAATAGGCCCAACAAGAAAACCCTAACACCCATGAGTTAAGTCTATGAAAATAGACTTAGTTTATGTATGTGTGTGTATGGGTAGGAACCAGCCTAAGACCAAAACCCATTAAAAAGCTCATGCTCATTTCCCATCAAACCCGTATTAAACTCTCCCATGCATTACGTGAAGAACCTCCATCTACTAGTACTCCCTACGGTTGTTGTTGTAACCTCCATAGCCTCCTCTCCAACAAGACAGCCTCTAGCAACCACCAGCTCTTTTGTGTACCATCGTCTAACTTTTCCTCAGCAAAACTTTGCCTCAAGCACAATCACAACCAACTGCAAAGTATTGGAGACACATACAAATGCAACAAGTCATAGCCCAACTCCCACAAGCCATCCCAATGATAACCATGCTCCATTCAATCCAACGCCCAAAGTTCCCCTCTCAACTCACCCCCATTCTTGTGTTTCTCTTCCCGCTATCATTCACTAGTACCAATGCTATTCAATCACTACACCACCAAAGCCACCATAGTATCAACTTGCCCCTACACTTCCAAGAGATTATCGTGCTATAGACTCAAATCTTTATTTTACCTCACAATGCCCCTAGGTGTTGTACACGTTGCAACTGCTAGCTAGTCTCTAGTCTTCCATAGAAAACTTTAGGAGAAACACACAGAGAGCTCGTGTTTTGAACAACTGAGATAGAGCAACCAAGTCCACAACAAGTTACACCACGCAGATGAGCACCGCCACCAGAAGCTTACGCCATCACATGTACACTGTCATGAATGTGTTTTCTGGCCAATCAACCACTGCCCAGGCCAGCAATTGGTTACATGGTGAGGACTACTTCTTGCACCATGGAAGACCCCCCACTGGAAAACAACCTCACGGCCATGCCTCAATTGTAGCGTCACAACCCCTTTTGACATCCATCATTTCTCTCTCTCTCTCTCTCTCTCTCTCTCTCTCTCTCGTTAGAAAAAGAAGAATGAACGTGTTGGTTTTTTCGCAAAATGGTGACAATGTCGTTAGAATGTGTCCCATGGGTTGGTGTCCTATGGGAATTGCAAGTACTTGAATTGTGCACAAATGGTCTCTATTTATATACCATTAGGCACTGGTTGGCCAAAGGGCACAACCATTGGTAAAGGACTCAACCGTTTGACGACACTTCCTCAACCAACACCCTTTATGGGAACCATCACCATGGAGAGAGTGTGTATCCAAGGGGCACATCGTTTGGTGTGTGATCACAACCCCTTATATTTACATATTCTACTCTAACACACAACAACGACAACGGATTCAGTTGAGTATTTTACATTGGTACCAATACAAGATTTACACTACTCAAATTTCATGAAAACTCTTGCGGATTGGCATCAAAGCATGTCAAGCCTCTACATGCGCACGTTTTTGTCATTACCTTATCTGACCGCACCCTTTACTAGATATGCTCCCACTGATCACATATTAGGAGTGACTTCATTTTACTAAAACTTTAGTGAACAACATCAATTCTCTATGGTTGAATTAATATTCCCTTCACAATTAACGACTTCAGCCAAATACATAATACAAGGACTTCCTCTAAAGGCTATTTCTAAGGTTTTCCCTAAACACATTGCCAACGAATTTACAAATGATTAACCCTGTACTTGGGTAATCAAATATCATTTCACCAAAACTTTAGTGAACGACATCAATTCTCTGTGACTAAGTTAATATTCTTGTCACAATTGACAACTTTAGCTAAATACATAACACATGTATTGACCTACGCTGAATTTTCGTTAAATACTTCCTCTCTTGAGACTTTCATCAATCACCTTATCAACGACTTTACAAATGATTAATCATTTACTTGATTAATCAACCTGTGTTGAACTTTTATTAAGTACTTCCCCTTAGGTCATTCCTGAAATTTTCCTTAATCACCTTATCAAGAACTTTACAAATAAGTAAATATTTTCTTTGAGTAAATGATCAAAACTCCATTTATCTAGGCATCCCCAAAATTTCCTGAGTTAAGCATGCAGACCATGAGGTTACTTTACCTAGGTATCTCTTAACCCTATTCTAGTCACATGTTCTCTAAATTTCTCTAGAGATAATCCCTTGGTCATTGGATCTGCTTCCATCTTGATCAAGGAAATAAATTAATCTTGACCTCATATCTTTCCATTGTATCCAAAATATAGTGATAACGCACATCAATGTGTTTTCCTTTAGAATTTTGTATTCCATTTTCTATCAATGAGATGGCAGACTGATTATCACAAAAAATATTGATTGGTTCTATATACATAATGATCTAGTGGACTCATTTCATATCCATCCCATTTCTAAAATAGCTTGGTGAAATTTCAAGTACCATTATCTTGAAGATTGCTTAAGTCAATATAGTAATTTCTTCAATCTGTAGACTTTTTCTTCATGTCTTTTAATTTGAAATCCTTCTTATTGAATCATAAAAATATCGTCTTTTAATTCGTCACTAAGAAAAGTTGTCTTTACATCTAACTGATATAATTCCAAGTTCATCTTGGCAACAATAGATATGATCATTGTTATGGATGTGAACTTCGCCACAGGCGAATACATGTCGAAAAGTCTACATTGGGTTATTGGGTATATCCCTAGGTTACTAACCTTGCTTTATACCTTTCCAAACTACCATCAATTTTAAATTTTCTTCTGAGAGCCCATTTGCAACTAATAACTTTTCTATATTTTGGTAGATCTGTTAATTCCCAAACATCATTTTTGTTTATCGATTATACTTCATCTTTCATGACTTCAAGTCATTTATCTGAACCAACACTATTAATTGCCTCAGAAATTTTTTTCAAGATCATTATCTAAATTTTCCAAACTTGTATCTAGAGCATATGATCTTCAAATAATATTGATGGACGTTTAGTTCTTTTACTCCCACTATCTCTAACATCAATATCTGAAAATTGACTTTTATTTGACTTTCTTTTATTTCCATTAGTCTATGTTTGAGTAATGTCAAGATTTTCATTGTTAGATTCTATAGAGATTTGTTGATTTTCAAGATTATTTAATAAATCTATTTGATCAACTAGAGTAACTGGGTCAGTATTTGTAAGAAAACAACATCTCTACTTTCTATCAATCCTCTATCATAATGATAAAATATGAAGTCACTTCCATTTTCTACATACCCAATAAACTTGCATTTCAATGTTTTACTTTTCAATTTGTCCCTTAGTAGCCTTGGGATGAACACTTGTGCTTTACAACCCTACAAGTTATAGTTTACTTAAGTCTAGTTTATTTCTCGTCAATATCGCAAAAGGTGTTAGAAGCTTCACTTTGGTTTCACTTTGGTTTAGAAGCTTCACTTTGGTTTCAACTTTATTTAATATATATGCCGTAGTAGATAATGCTTTTCCAGAAAACATGTGTTGGTAGATCAACATATGCCATTATCGATCTCGTTATATCCAATAGAGTTCTATTTCTTCTTTTTGCAATACCATTTTTTTTAGGCTTATATGACTTAGTATAAATATGTTTTATACCAATCAATTTGTAAAAATTACCCAAAGCTTCAAATTCACCTCCTCTATCACTATTCAAACCTTTAATGGTCCTACGCAACTAGGTTTCTACTTCTGCTTTATATTCTTTAATTCTCAATTGCCTCAGATTTATGTTTGAGTATGTAGATATGCACATATCTTGAATAGTCATTAGTAAAAGTAATAAAGTACTCAATTCCCCTATGGATTTTCATTTTGAAATGTCTACAAACATTAGAATATACAGTTTGAAGTAAATCTATAGATTTACAACTTTTGGAAAAAGATTTACTACTCATTTTTCCTTCGATACATGGTTCACATACATCAAAATTATTTAAGTTTATTATTTTGGAAGAGATCTGGTGCTTCTATATGGCCATTCTAGTCTTGATTATTTTGTAAAAGCAGTTATGAAGATACATAGTCCTCTTACTTTATCCCGATTTTTGATAACTTGGGGGTGTGAAAATTCCGTAATCTAAAGATGCTCCAACAGACTAATCTTGATGTTAGTGTTGTGGTTGGAAATTGTTTTGATTATGTTGAGAATTATCAACTAGTCTGTAAGTATTTACAGGTTCACAACCATTTATCTGCCTAGCGTTGGTATCCTTCGCCATGCGGGACTTTAAAACTAAATGTTAATGGAGCTGTGTTTAATTCCACACATTCTTCTGGGGTGGGTCCAATGTTGCAAGATAATAAAGGGTGTATGGTCATGGCAATGACTAGAAAAGAGTTGATTATTTATGAGATGAGAGATATTAGCACTTGCTATTCTAAAGGGCTTACAATTAGTTTTTCATCTGGGAATATCTCATTTGATTCTTGAAGGGGATTCACTTGTTGTGGTGGAGGATATTTGCTCAAGGGGGGATGACTTGAATAGTTGTAGTCATTTGATTTAGGAAATTAAAATATTGTTGTCTACTTTCCTCTCTTTTGAGGTTATCCATGTTGGTAGGCATGGAAATGAGGTAGCCCATCTTTTAGTTCGATATGCATGTTTTGTGGGTGACTTTTCAGCGGTGGCATAAACCTCTATAATTTATTGTGGGTAGTCTCGCAGTCGATGTAACTGGTGTATTATGATATGTCGTTTATCTGTTGGTTTATTGTATTCATGCTCGATATTATGTATTGGATCGGCTTATTTGAATGAATATACGGTTTCTTCTAAAAAAAAGGAGTATGTAGTGTTTGTATAACTCATGACTATATCTAGCATTGCTCTCTAAAAGAAGAGCTTGATCCAAGGGTTGGATTTGAGTATACATTTGATAAGTGATTTGTAGGGGTATAACTAGTTTGGTTCGGTTTGGTTTTAGACAAATTTTGGAACCAAACCAGTATATACCAGTTTTGAAAATTTAAGAACCGATACAGACCGTTCATCAACAAAACTGAAACTTTCGATTTTTTTGGTTTAGGTCTGATTTTTCTTATTTACTGTTTATACGTATAGTACTATTACATACGTTTAGCATTATAATTTTTTCAATATTAAATTTAATTGTTAGAATTTAGTATTTATTATTAATAATTATTAATTCATTAATCTCTAATTATACTAGTATAATATAAGTAGTACCTAATTTAATGGTGAGATTAACTTATCAAAAATAAATTTATATTAATAACTTAAAATTAATGTTATGAAAAATTAACAATTTAGCATATAATGTATATCATAATATATAAAATTATATATTTTATTTATAATATAAAAAAATTAAAATTTTATATTCCAATTTGGTTTAAATTGATTTTTAAAATATAAAAAATGGTACCAAATCGGTTTTAATTTTTAAAAGAATGATACTAAATCGAACCTATTACGAACCGGTCCAATCCACCAATTCTGTTCAATCCGAGCCGTTCCACCCATTTTCCGATTATTTTCTTTAAAGCATTCACATTGGGTTCCCCATAAAATTCCCTATAATTTAACTAAAAATGACATTCTCTAAAATTTTTCCCTAAATTTTATTCATCTTTCAAAAACCTCCTACATCCCATTTCCTATCCTTTCTCTATTCTATTAAAATAATATTTCTCTATTCTTTATTTATTATCTTTTTCTTTCATTTCTATTTACAAATTTAACTACTCAATATTTTTTCTTATTTTTTAAATTATTACTCTAGTGAATATTTTAAACAAAAATTTAAATTATTATTTGTGGGTATGATAATATTTTTATAATTAATTTTTTTTATATTTTCGTAATTATTTAAATTATTATTTAAAACTATAATAAATATGAGTATGATAGAAAGTATAGATGATTGAAAATAGATAAATATAATAGAAAGTGTAAATAATTAGAATAAAATATTAATAAAAAATAATATGGGGATGTACAGTAGTCTTCCAAATATGGAAAACTACTGTACATTTCACAAATACTATCCCCAAAATGGGGATCCGGATGGAGACATCATTTTAAACAAATCCTTAAATTTTCTATCAAATTATGGGAAAACTACGGTTTGTGGTATCCATTGGGATGCTCTTAGATCCCTAGTGATTTGGGTCAAGGCTTATGTGGCATAATTGTTTTCCGGGCCGTTTCATATCGAGCCGGGTCGACGTTTCAGTTCCGGTCGGGTCATACGGTTTTCGGAATCCGAAAGAACAAAAGTTCGATTCCTCCTCCCTCTCTCTCTTACTGTATTCATCTCTGATTAATAATTTTGAGGGTTTTTGAGACTGAGGGGACGCCATACGAAAATCCTAAACGAAAAGGGAAAAAAATGGGAAGGGAGAGAGAGAGGGAGGTGCAGCAGTACACGGTGGAGCAGCTGGTGGCTGTGAACCCGTACAATCCCGACATCCTTCCCGATCTCGAGAACTACGTTAACGACCAGGTTTCCTCTTTAACTCTCGTTCACTTCATTCTTTTTTTTAGAACGATTAATAAAAACGAATTAAAGCATTTCAATATCTCATCGTTATGAATCAAATAATGATGGTATTTATCATGTAATCTTGTTTTTCTTTAAAAAAATAAATTCCAGGTATCGTCGAAAACGTACAGCCTTGCAGCAAATCTCTGCCTTCTTCGCCTTTATCAGGTCATGAGAAGTGCTATTAATGCATGCATATATACATATATGATTGGTTTTGTTATGCTTAAAAAAGTAAAAAGCTTTGCGTTTTGTGCAGTTTGAGCCAGAGCGGATGAGTACCCAAATTGTGTCCCGCATCTTGGTTAAGGCACTCATGGCAATGCCTGCCCCAGATTTTAGCTTGTGCCTCTTTTTGATTCCAGAACGAGTGGTAACTCTCTCTCTCTCTCTCTCTCTCTCTCTCTCTCTCTCTCAAATATTTTCCATTCGTTATTGTGCCTTCCGCCATCAGTAGCACTGACTCAATATGGCACTAAAAAATTCACCCTTATATTAGGCGTGTTTGATCATCTGCTATAACTTTCTGGTGTTCAGAGCTAGATTAAATTAGAGATTATGTATAAATTAGGTGATATGGGTTTTCTGATATTCTAACTCTGAACACTTCTTAATTTCTTTTTTGATAAGTATTTCTTCAATTCTTCTGTTTTCGTAATGCTCCCAATGGAAGCATAAAAAATATGTTATTTGATTTAAAATTTCGTTCACTAGATTTGAGTTTTAACAATTAGATCCTCATAGCCTTTGTTGGTAAAAGTTTTCCTTCTTTCATTTGATTGAGTCAGCAAATGGAGGAGCAGTTCAAGACCCTTATTGTTCTCTCACACTATTTGGAGGTATGTATTTGGTTTGTGTTTCTTGACTCATCTGTGCCATTCATATTATATGAATACTCACCTACTTTGTTTGCAGACAGGAAGATTCAGTCAGTTCTGGGATGAAGCAGCTAAGAATCGTCACATAGTTGAAGCTGTGCCAGGTATATTAAAAAAAAAAAAAAAAAGTAATGAATTTTGATGCAGTGAATTGTCGGTGTATGTTCGTGGTATATACTATTTGGATTTTCTATCTAGTTGAAGCAATATGATTGTTCCATTTATCAAGGGTAATTTTTTTTTTAATCCAACGCATAAGTTTTCTCTCTGTACATTCAAAGTTCACTGGTGGTTGGTGGTGTTTAACAGCGATTTTTGCTCTTGAGTCCAAAGATTGGGTTTTTGAAACAATTAGTAATAGAATCAAAAGCTTTCGTGCTAACAAGGGATGGAAGTTCTTTGCACATCAATGAGAGGAGTTGGAGAGTCGCGAAAGAGATTAGTTTAGGGAGGTCCACGGTGCTATGGTTTGCCAAAAGACTGGAGGAATGTTTGAAGGGTGAAATAAAAGATTTTTATGCTACATCACGGGAGGGTGATAGGGGTTTTATAGTGCAGAGATGCTCTAATGCTCATGGTTGTTACATGGCATTAGTCGAGTATGGAGGTGGTGGTAGACGGAACTTCATCTTCATCCTTGAGGAGAGAGACGATAAGGGATGGAGGAAGTTGGCAGATGCATTGAGGGAGGTGTAAGAGAGGGTGGATAGGTGGTCAGCAACAGAGGAGAGGCATTTATGGTGTTGGTAGCAGTGGCAAAACAACCTCAATCGTGGTCGTACAGGGAGGTCCTTCAATAACAGATGACAACACTGGTGTAGTTTTGCGACGTAACAGGGGAGGAGGGCATGACATGATGGCCAACTTAGGAGGGGCTGCTGGTGCAAGGCATGGCTACGGACATGGTCCTGTAAGGGCTAGTCGTGCTACTAGTACATAAGATGTTCGAAGGCAAGGTGGTGGTGGTAGGTGTGCTGTCGTTGACAGAATAGGATGTGTATGGTATGCTACTGTACATGAAAAAGAAAATGTTGGCTTTGCAGGAGAGGATGGATAGCGTTATACGATGCGTTGAAGGAAAACAGGAGGTGGGCTTGGTAAAGGGAAGCTTAATACTGGTGCAGGCCTAAATGAGGTAGACAAAGTGTTAAGTCAACGGAATGTGGGCTGCTATAATGGGCCTCAGATTGAGGTCCAAGACAAAGGGGAGGTTGAGATGGGTCCAGGTCGATTCAATGGGCCTCTGCCTATGTAGTTGACAACGTTCGTAACATCCGGTGATTGGCTAACACCCTTGGATGTAAGGTCTCCTATTTCCCTATGAATTACCTTGGCCTTCTTTTGGGAGCCAGATCTAGGGCTAAATCCATTGGGAATGCAGTAATTGAGAAGATTGAACGAAAATTGATAGGTTGGAAGAGATTGTATCTGTCGAAAGGTGTAGGATTACTCTAAAAAAAAGGCACTCTATCTAATCTACCAACTTCTTTTTTATTCATGTTCCCAATTCCAGCGAGTGTGGCGATACGAATTGAGAAATTGCACTGTGACTTCCTTTGGAGTGGACTTGAGGATGAATTCAAATTTCATCTGGTTAGGTGGGGCAAGATATGCTCTCCAATCTCTTTTGGGGGTTTGGGAATTAGGTTCTGGCGTTATAATACGGAACAATATACTTTATGGAAGTTAGTCGGTGATTGATTTCAAGTTTGGAGGCTTTTATTTTTGGGTGGGGGATGGGAATTTGGAAGCACATTAGACGAGGGTGGGGTGTGTTTGCTCGTCACACTAGAATTGTGATGGGAGACTACTTAAGAACTAAATTCTAGCATGACATATGGTGTGGAGATAGCGCCCTCAAGGACTCACTCCCTACATTGTTCTTGCTTGCACATGAGAAAGAAGCTTCAATGGCGGACCTTATGGAGACATCAGGTGATCTAATATAATGGAATGTGAGCTTCACTAGGGCAGCCCAAGACTGGCAAGTCAGCCACTTCGCAGATTTTTTCTGACTCTTATACTCCATGAGACTGAGTACTCAAGGAGCTTATACCTTGTGGTGGGTACCTACTAGAAAAGATACTTTTTCAGTTCGTTCTTTCTACAAGGCCCTCACACAACTGTAGAATAATCACTTCCCATGGCGAAGAATTTGGAAAGATTAGGCACCTCCTAGGGTGGCATTCTTTGCTTGGACAGGGGTCTTTGGGAAAGATCTTGATGATGGATAATTTACGAAAACGCGAGGTGATAGTAGTGGACTGGTGTTGTATGTGCAAACAATGTGGTGAGACTGTGGACCATCTTCTATTACAATGTGAGATCGCTAGAACATTATGGGTTGAGGTATTCAGATGGGTAGAGCTAGCCTGGGTTATGCCTGCAGGTTGAACTTCTGGTGTGTTGGACAAATCTGGGTGGTACTCTACAAATCTCAGCTGTGTGGAAGATGATTCTTCTATGTATTCTTTGGTGCATAAGGCAAGAAAGAAATGACAGGACGTTTGAAGACAGAGCATTCATTGGAGGAGATTAGATTACTTTTTATTAGAACCTTGTGTTTTGGGGGCCAAAGCTGTAGATTTCAACAGCCTGATTTTCTTATTTCTATCTCTTCTTCTTAAATAGGTGTTATCTCTTGTATACCCCCTTGTGTATTTGGACTATGCTTATTCGTATTAATATAATATAAATGTGTACTTATCATAAAAAAAAAATTAAAAAAAAAAAATATATCAAGGATGGTGTCTTTGGTAGAATAATCACTTTCTACTTTAGATTATAGAATAATGAAGACGATATGGGGCCATGTTTACTCATATGAGAATGTGATTCCTGATATTACACTGTTCATATGGTTATAGATTTGGATAATCTGATGGTATGCCTCTTTATAATATTTAATTGCGATGCATTGTTGCCATTTTTGTGAAGTTCTAAAACCTTTGTGAGGATTTCTGGCTGTTCATTGATTATGTTAGTCCAACTGATGGTATCAGAATTGTATGATGCAAACATACGCATATAAACTGATGCTGTGGTTAGTGTTGTCACCTTGAGGCTAGAGATACCATTGTTGATTAAAGCTCGTGTTAGCAAAGTTTGAGCTTTTCTGTTTGTGTTGCTCAAATGGCTCATGGCTCATTATTCCAACTTTCTTCTGCTCAATTTAAATTGCTTTCGTCTCTTGGTTCTTTTGTTTATGTTGCTGTTTTCTATCCATTCATCTATTGTTTTCTGCTTGTATGATTATTAATGCTCACAAGAAAACAAAATGCAGGTTTTGAGCAAGAAATCCAAGCCTATGCAATTCATGTCCTTTCCGTGACTTATCAGAAGGTTCCCAGAGCTGTGCTCGCTGAGGTAGGCTCTTGATATTGTTTCCTGACTGTGCAATATCATTTCTATTTCTAGGGCATGGTCTGATGGCCAGCTCCCACCTGGCTGGTAGGATGAGAATCAGATATATTTCAACATAATAACAGAAAACGAATATCTAAAGGCTATGTGCGGTAGGATGTGTAATTTGAGGACACTAATTTCTGATCATTTTCCAGATTTGTGGTCTTGGGTTTGTCTGTGCATTTTACTTTTGTAATTCTACTGCCTAATGACCCGTTCATATAAGGCTTGAGTCTAACAATGTAACCCTAACAATGATGTTTGATTTGATCCTTGAATTTGATATTTGTTTTTTCTTTTATTTAGTCTTTCTTTTCCGTGGGGATTATTAGATGTATCGTGCTTTACTTTATATATTTATTATCTACGTAAAACTTCTAATTCCTGGTCGATCTTGCAGGCTATCAACATTGAAGGTCTGTCCTTGGACAAATTCCTTGAGCACCACGTTGCAAATTCTGGCTGGATTCTTGAGAAAAGTCATGGCAGGGGCCAACTCATTGTCCTACCTCGCAATGAATTCAACCATCCTGAGCTGAAGAAAAACACAGCAGATAGTGTTCCACTCGAGCACATAACCCGAATCTTTCCCATTCTTGGTTGACATTTCTGCCGGAGAGTAGGAAACTTCGGTTCTCAGAAGAAGCTTGAGACTAGTTCCGGTCTCGTCTATGAAGGGATTGCTGTTGCTCCCTTTTCTTGTGTTTTGGGTTTCCGTTGAAATTAGTTTATGAACTAATTTAAAACGTATTGTTCGTCGTTTATCTTCAAAATAGTTTATGCTTTGAATATTGAGAAGAGGTATGCTTTTCAAATTGATTTTATCTTAAGAAATTATACTTTTTCAAGCGTCGTACAATTATTTTAAAAAAAATGAATAAATATAAAATTTATATAGAAAGAAAATTAATTTTTTAATAATAAATTTTACTCTTTTTCAAAATGATTATATGACACATATACTTTATGTCTATATGTAATATTATTTTATACAAAAAAAAATCCTAAATTGCATAAAACATTATTCTATATAAAAAAAATATCCGAGATTGCATAAAACATTACTCTATACAAAACAAAGTCCGAGATGCAGAAATTGCGAAGATTAATGATATTTATAATAATAAATTATTTTATAATTCATTTTACAGCAAACAAATGTGATGATATTAATTCATCAAAATAAATAATTCTTTTTATCTAAATTTCAATCCTCATCGCAATGTAGTCATAAAAATAGCATAAAAAACTTGTACGTGCCTCGATAGTGCATTTTATTTTCTAAAGATTCTCTCATTACTCCCTAAAGTCGATGGGCCCCCCCATATCATGGAAGTCTTTATCCCCAACAAACCTTTCTAAACATGCTGAACACTTTATATACATGAACATTCTTACTGTCTCTGAATGTTATGATTTTTCCTCACTTTTTAACATTGGACGGAGCAAAAACTTACAAAAGCTTAAGCTTAAAAGAAGCGTCCATTTCAATCAATGACCAGAAGTCCTTTGTAGATACCTACCCATAAGAAACGGTCCATGTAGACGTCTATAGGGAGGCTAGGTCTTCAGGCTCTACAATTACACATATCAGAAGAGGGAGGGAGTTCTACAGTACCTGGGTCTCAGAATGCTTGACCACAGATAAACATGAAGCAATATAAAGAATCAATGACCTGCAATTCTGAAACTGGAGCTCGGTCGAGTAGAATGACGATATATTTACAAAAGCGACATCCCTACACGAGTCTGCGAATACTAGGATTAATTAAGAAGAAGATGAGCTCCAAAAAGAATTTTAATCGTTGCCTATTTACTCTTGTACTTTTGGTATTGGGTTCTGATCGTGGTTTCTCTGATGGAACTTAATGCTGCAAGTCATAGATGAGGCCCAGAGGATTGCTTCGGGGGAAAACATCTTACAGAAAAATTGCCGGATTCACCGCTTCTGATCTCTCTTGATCCCACTACCTTTGTTATATACTCAATAAGGTCTCTTCTCCATGGATCATTTACGGCAGCAGCCTGAGAAACGAGTGAGAATATATCGAATTAGGGTGGAAAAAGTTAGCCTAACTTTAATGGCAGAGTGTCTCTCCATGGTTCACCCAATGCACAAAGCCATCTGAAAAATCTTCGAGAACATCGGAATTCTGTGCAATACCATAAGATAGCTCTGTTCCGGTCTGCTCCCTCCCCTACTATGCATGACACAGGAAAAGACAAAACATCAGCGTATATCAACAGAACCTTCAGTAAGCTTTCTCCAACTTCTGAAGCTAATAATGTATTACAATGATTCCAATGGACCAACCAACAATTGAAGCTCAAATCAAGAGAACTAAGAGCACAATCCACTAGAGAACCAGTATGACCAAAAATCAGCTCAGTGTGCATCAAACATCACACTATTGTGCAAGCTCCACACGTGAACATTGAATGCACAAAAGTATACAGCTAAAACAACTATTCCAAATATAATTCCTTGATCACTATATATTTGATTGAAATAAAGGTGATAATCAAAGATATTACTGGAAACAAGATATCTTGTATCTACGAGTGCTTCAAGTTTGATCTACAAGAAATTAGTGCAGGCCAATTCCCAAACAGTTGCAACTTTTACCTAGATACTGTTGATCACATTCTTACATAAGCTACCAATGTCCAAAGGCGGGTACTTACTTTCATGCTGGATCCATATTCACTTGTGGAGGGGGTAGTTTCTCCCATCACTCCATTGACAACATTTTCTGCCGATAACCCAGCAACTGAAGAGTTTGTGAGCAATGATGACCTGTGGACACATTTGATGGAGGAAAATTCGCTTCCTCAGTTATAGTTCAAAGATTAGATAACATTCTTGACACAGTAACTAGGGGAACCAAACCAGTAAAAATTAAAAGAAACAAACAACTGATTAATCCACCTGGCCAAAAAACAGCCATTACCCAGCATCAAACCTTCGAATGTAGGATATGGGGAAGGTTGATCTGGACATAGTCCTAACTTTAAGCCCTTTTCTATGAAGTGGCCGCTCTAAACAATCAAACCTGTGCGCACGCTTTACCCTCCAATATTTTAACCATTGTACCAAAGAATTCCCGATCATTGCTTTAACCTTCTCGTGCTTAGGTGGCTCTTTTTATGTTTGGCCTTTCTGAATATTTTATTAACAAGGTTATCACTTTCTTAGAGCTAATTAAAAAATTACCTCTCAGATTGCTCTTCCTCGCATGAATTCCCAGAGGAAGATAACCAGTCAAGGTCAAGAAAATTTGAGCAGTTGGACATATCTCCATGTTCTGAGAAGAAAATATGATTGGTTTCAAGGCATCGATCTCTTTGCATATCTCCAAAAAGCTGCCTGCGAGGTATTGATGGGGTGTACCTACATAAAAACATCCACACCACAGGAAACAAGCCAAATAAGGTAAGGAATCATTAAGTAACATGAGTTTATGAATCCCAAAAGAAAACTGTGCTGCATATAGTCTGTTTGCAACGATTGCGTTCACAAATATGAACATAAAAAAGGTAGTATCACTTAATTAATGCTAAATACACAAAGTAAGAAGGCATAAACTAACTAAATACATACATGTTCAAAGAGATACAGTGAAAGTGTCAATACATGCTGACAAATAAGACAAGGTTGTTGATACAAATCCAACTATGCATTTCGTACTCTTAACATGTTTAATTCACAAGCAGATAAACTCCCTCCCGAATCAGAACATGAGGACCTGATCAGCCACACCAGCAGGTATTTCAGGCAGTTTAGACACTTATTTGACACCCATCAAGCCAGAAAATACAGTCCAGCCCAATACACATGCACTTTTTTCTTTTAATATAATTTTTGGAGAACCATTAGAGGATTATAGGCTTCTCTTTTACCCTAAAAGTACTCCAGTAAGAACCTTCCATCCATTCTCTTCGTAAGTGTTAGTAGCATCATCTCATATGTGTGCGTATCTGGGTGTGTAGGGAGCTTTCTAAGATTACTCTTGAGTCTTGAAATTCGTCTCAAATGCACCGATCCTTGCAACAAAGGCATAAGAAAGCCAACAAACAGATTTTCGCCAAAAATAGATTGCCTTTAAGCCTAGGTTGGAGGTTGGACTTGACTTCAACAATATCCTGACCAGCCCACCCAATGATTAGGTCCATTATCACTTGTTCCAGTTAGAATATGAATGGCCCATTTAATGCTTTTCTATTTCTTTGGCCTATAGATTTCTTCTGAAACATCCACTAGTTTTGAGATCAATCCCTATAGATTCTGGAGGTGGCAGATTGTGAACCTAAACCTGAAAATATATCTTCCATACTTCAATCAGCAAAAGCTGATGCTACAAGCCCCAGTTCACAAAAGTAACTGCTGTTTTTATTTTAATATCAACGAGAATTTTATTGGAGTTGTCCCATATACCAGGAATGTGTACAAAAGAGACCTAACGAAGATGATAAACAGGTACAAAAAAATCATGGACACTTAGTCCATTAAGCTCTATTGCAATTGCCCAAAGTAACAAAGTGTTGAAGAAGAATTTAAGTTCATCCAATGTCCGCTCATGATCTTTGAAACTTCTATCATTCCTTTACCTTCATATGCACCACCACAATCATTGAGAAATCATCTTCCCTATTGCTGCAATTTGTGTGCTGCCATATAAACCCCCCAATTTCTGGAAAGTCTATCACCCTTATAAGCATAACCCTTGCTGACCTGACATATCCAAAGAAGTCATTCTATAGTGCCCTGGTGGCTACCAAGCAGTGTAGTTGCAGAAGATTTACCATTTCCCCATTCTTTTTACAAATACAGCACTAATCCACCACAATGATTTGATGTTTCCTTGGGTTATCTACAATAAGGATCTTTCCTAAGTTGTACCGAAAAAAACAAAAACTGCTTTTGGAGGGGCTTTGGTCCTCCAAATTTCTCCCAAGGAAATGGATTACTGTCTTCACTAGTGAGGACCGATAATATGAATGAACACTTCCCTTTCTCAGAAGGGCAACAAAAGGCCTTGTCTAAGTCTCCAACTCTCGGTCTAGTGGAGTAAAAAAAACTCAGTGAAGGCATCAGCTGCTCTGGAAAAATTGAAAACTCTACTAAGGGGAGCTATTGGAAAATTCCAGAAAATTGGCTATTGAGGCTTTCTGCACCCACACAATCTCATACACTTCTAAAAAAGCTTCCTTGAGGACCCTATATTGACGCCATAAATCATGTCAAAACTTAATTCTGGACCCCATCACCCACCTCACATCCCCTATGTCTAGAAAAGGCCCTCCATCCTCTTCTTATATGTTTCTACAATCCCACCTCATGTAGGTCCATTTACCTCATTTGAGCACGAACTACCCCAAGCCGTTCCAAACTTTTAGTCTATTACCACCTTCACTAAGCATCCCTTTCTTGTAGGGGTGAAAACTGACCCCTTTAGCGCGGTTTTTGGGCAAAACCGCCGCCGACCGATGAGAGGAAAAATGGTGGAGCAACCGACAGTATCCGGTCGACAGGGAGGAGAACAACCGGCCGTATCGACTCCGGCGATTCTCTAGCAGTTCACGGTCAGTTCTCGGTTCCCCCTGGCAGCGTCGTTCGTCTGAGAGTAGAGAGAGAGAGAGAGAGGGTTAGAAACGCAGAAACGGGGAAGAAGAACGAAGAAGACGACTATATTATATCTAAACGGCGCCGTTTGGTTTAATACCAGGCGACGCCGTTCTACTTTTTTTTGCACCTTATAGATAAAACGACGCCATTTGGTTTAATAACAAACGGCGTCGTTTAATCTGTGTGTAAAACACAAATGTAGGAGTAAAACGACGCCATTCCACTTAAACTTAAGTGGAACGGCATCATTTCATATTGATATAATTTAAAAAAAAAAAAAAAGAGTATTATTACATCGGCCGGTTCAGCAGTTTGAGCCGGCCTCAAACCGCAACCAAACCGACGATAGTCTGTTTTGCTAAAACTTTGCAGCCCGCCGACCGGTTCCTTGGTGGTTTCGGCCGGTCTGAGTCGGTCACGGCTGGTTCCACAGTTTCTTGTACACCCCTACTTTCTTGTTGATATCTCTGCACCCATTTCCCAGTCTGGTTGAACATTAACAAATTCCGAACTCCAAACCCTCCACCAAATCTCAGAGTGCATACCTTTGCCCAACTCACTAAATGAAAATTTATAACTCTTCACTTATCCCACTGCATAAAAAGTCACGTTGTAACTTCTCTACATGGTTTGAAACCAAAATAATCCTATAGTCCTGGAGAACAGAGGGCCTATTTGGCTTTGCATTTGGGAGATGAAAACGCATTATTAACACTTTAAAAAAACTCTTTTCAAGCAAAAAAAGTCTGTTTGGTTAAAAAATTCTAAAGTTTTGTAGTATACTTCAAAATATATTTTTTTATAAAAGTAAAGCATATTTCAAAATGTAAGAAGAAAGGATTGTAATACATTTCAAAATTCCCATTTGTTAGTTTGTATGATTTCGTCCATCAACCAAGCTTAAACCGGCACATGTTTGTTGTAACACACTGTTGTTGTGCAATACAAGGAACATGATGTACCCAGACTCCTTCATTACTGCCGCAGTAACTTTATGGATCTAGCCATTTAATAACAAGACATCATTTTTTTTTTTTTGTTGGTGGGGGGTAGGATTTGGAGAAGTGCTTTACTTCAATTACAAAACCTAGGCAAGATATTTTTAAGGCTCAAAATTCACATCAACTGAAGAGAAATGTGCAGCTGACCAGGGATGGGACTAAGATTATTATTATTATTATTTTTAATAAGTAAGAAGTAAATTTTATTGATATGAAAGAGGGATGGGACTAGATTTTAATGAATCTAAAAAAGTACTGAAAAAGAAAATGCCTCTAAACAAATTGAGAAAGGACTTGGTGAGTCCAATAAAGACAACGTGATGTAAACAAACCTTGAAAAAGCTGTATCACTTTCACAAGTTGATATTTCTGGTGATGATTCAGATAGAAAGTTGCTTGATCCTTGTGATCGCTCAGGCAAAACTGAGTTAGAAGCATGCTTCACATTCTTGGCTGACATGGGAGAGCTGGTTTCACCAAGTATGTTCCCATCTGACAAGGATCGTTTGAAAATCGACCTAGAGAATGAAAACATAGCAAGCATAAATTACACTGCAGCAGCAAATTTTTGTAGAACATATATTGGTTAAAGCTGGCATAATTATTCGCAATTCAGCAATCCATGCAGTATGCATAACCATAAAAAAAACCTAGCAATCTAGAAAATCCTTCTTGTTTTGGTTGGAGCGGACAAATTCAGGCACAAATTTGAAAGAGCACAACCGTTATATTGTGCTCATCAAACTTCTCTGCAAATCAAGATATGGAACTTATATACTATTTTCTAATTTTCTGCAAATAGTCAACTGCACTATTGCCACCAATGTATGTTGTGGGATCTTACTTGTAAAAGTAAAACTGTCTGCAAAAGAAAAAAAGAAGAAAATAGACAGAAAAAGTACATAGGTAGTAAGCAAAAGGGCTCCCACACAGAAGGTACCTCGTAGCTCATCCATGGTATGGTGTCACAACTGGTTTAATTAATGTCTCAGCCCTAACTTTAGCAGCATCTAATACCATCAAAACAAAAAACAATTGCTGCAAAGTAAATCCTACATGCCATTAATTAAAATTCTGATCTTGCCCACGATCCATGATAAATATCTTGGCATTAAACCAATAACTCCTGACCCCAAATCTCACATGCATATATACTAGCGCATGCATTATGGATACCTTGAAAGAAAAGAGATCAAACAAAACTAGAAACTAAGAAAGTTAGATTAACATTTAAATGCATACATCTATTTTTGCCTAAGCCTATATCTTTTTGCCACCGTGTGTGATCAACTGAAGGAGTCCAAGGCTTTGTTTAGCTAGCTAGTTACCTTTCATCTTCATCCACATATGTATGTCCATTCCTACCCGCATCACTGTGCTGGTCTGAATCCAGTTCCCAAAGTGCAGGTTTGCCTGGTTGCGGCTGAAAGTGACCCAAGAATCTGCACAAATAATTTGAAAAAGGACTGAATGTAATACATTTTATTCTTTCAAAAGTGGTAGCAGTTCATCAAAATCAAGGAGTAAACCAACCCCACCCCAGCTGTTTCCTGAAATGACACCAATTACATGGAATCAAACACTAGCCCTTCTAATAAAGGAGGAGATATACACTTGGAGACAAAAACGGGAAGATAATAAAATTGCAGCAAGACCACACTCTAAACTTCATCTCACCACCACTAAATCTTTACTTAGAATAGGCCAGAGAATAAGTTATTTGAGACAAGACAGTGTCGGAACACTGAAAACAGATGCTCCAACTCAAGAATCAAGCTAACACGTATTTCCAACTTGTAGAATAGAGCACGACTGGCAGACACTCTAGAATCAGCACAAACCTTGCGTTTCTCCTAGAAAGTAATACACGGTTTCAAATGCAAGACTTACACATCAATTGCATCTTGTTTTTCTGAATCCATATAGGCATTGCTGTAATATCGTTGAAGAGTTCTGAAGAATTCTTGAGACTGCGTTGCTGCTTTCCACTGACCCCTTCTCTCGGAGAATATCTATGGCATCAGAAGTTGAAGAAGTTAACAAATGAAGCAGGATAGTAACAATTTAGTTGATTACTTAGGCAACATAGTGGGAGAGGGGAAGAAGCTTCTTATTCTATTCAGCAATGGAAGTCATATACCCTGCCTAACACCCATAGGAGTTGTCAATGGGTGGATCAACAACCAGGCACCTAATTAGCAACCATATCAAATAACACTGCATAGTTCACCACCAAACCCCCAAAAGCTAATGCTTCAGTCTAAATTTTAAACTTACAAGGAGCATAGTTATTAGTGTTATAAGTGTGCACCCATCCTTCCAGTAACTTCTTCAGTTTTACACATGCAGCACTAGATTTAGTTTAAATTTTGATAGGTGGGCAAGCAAAATGTTTTAATATTAACCAAAGGCACTAAAGGCAATTGTTGACCATCATAGAGCTGGTCTCACCAACTAGGACAACAGTTCCTCCATTGAACCCAAGGATAGCTAGAACACCACAAGTTAGAAAGTTCTGAAAATAGAGACCCGCAACACTTTGGGAAGAGCGCTTCATAGAAAGACTTGACCCTAATTATTTGTAAAGGGAATCCAACAGGCTTAGTCAGCCCCACCACTCCGCACGAAGTACAAACAATTAAAGAAGAATGAGGTCAACTCCACCTCCCAATCTTGTGCTGATCTAATAACAACATTCCATAGGGTCGGGCTATCAGATATATGCAAATGTTCAGCAACCAATGCATTCCTACATTGGGATATGCTAAAAAATGTTGGGAAACTGTCTTCAAAGCCTAATCCCAACACCATGTGCTTAGTTCCATCAACCAGCTTGAATCTAAGGGCAGGTTTGGGGCCTCAGATGAGACACTAAATTCTCATCTGATCCCATTTCATCTCATCACATCTTATTCTCAAACATAATTCAAATACAAACTAAGCACATGGTGTTATTATTACAACTTTTTCAAACTTTCAAATAAAAAATAAAAAACAATTCCAAATAAAACAAAAATTCCATCTAATTCCAAAATTTTCAAATTCCCAAACAAAAATCTTATTATAAAACTATATTCTTACAATATTTTAACTTTATAATATTTTTTATTCAACTTTTTTTTCTCTCATTTCCCAAAACCCAAAAACTACTCAACTTAAACTATCTCACTAATATTAACAAAATTCTCATCTCATCTCACTCCTCAAACCTGCCCTAACACAACATAGTAAATCCCCAAATCCCCTCGTTATATTTTCCACACCTCAAACATGTTTAGAAACTAATAACTGATGCAAAAAAAGATCCGGAAGTGAGACCACCTTTAACTCCATTGCATTTTGAGTAGAGAGCATTGGTCACTTGTACTCGGTTTGTTTTGGGTATCCCCCGGTTGACGGCTGGCATGTTGGCTAGTTTAACAAAGCAATTTAGTAGGCATAGAAGTGAGATTTGGAAGGCTATTCCTTAGATTTGGAGAGGATGCTAGGGCATTTGAGGGTCCTTTGCTTGGATGGATTCTTCTTGCTGCTTTTCCTAATCTTCTCTACCAGTTTTTTTTTTTTTTTTTTTTGTTTTGTTTTTTTTTTTTTATTTATTCTGGGTTTAGGAATTAGCTCTATTTTTTTCTTGGGTAATCTCTTCTATGTTTCCTATGTACCACGGTTACACCCCTCTCTCACACTTTTTAATTAAACTGAATTCAATTATCAAATGATCAAGTATGGGAAAGTAACAAATCATAGAAATACAAACTGAGTAGCAGGGAAAGAGCACCTCCTAGTGACTAAGTGGCAGTGTCAGTGGAGGTATGTCTCTCATCCATAGTGAAGCTGCCAAATGTATATTATTTGAAAAGAAACACAACCTTATATTACTTTAAATTGAAAATATACCAGTTATCAACTGGCCCAGATTAACGTTAAAAAAGCTGGATTTGCCAGTTGAGAATTAGGCATGTTCAGCTTCTTCAATGGAAAAATATGGCTTCCCTTTAAAAAGTTGTAGTCAAATCAAAATAAAATACATATAAAAAGACAGACCCTATCCCCCGCACGGGGGAAACCATTTTAGAATGCACATTGTCACCAAGTAATTCTGTTAGATCGGTTTTGGAATAGCAAAATAAAGAAAGAAATTATACAAAATTCATTGCATCACACTTAAGATGCAACACCCCCACTATGTCCCCACATTGGGCAGGAGATCTATGATAGAGGTGAATGTGCATTGAGATCTTTCAATGAAGAAGATAACAATATGCTCTCCCATTAAGGGAGGTTTGGGTATTTAGAACTTGAAATCTTTCAACAAAGCGTTGCTTGGCAAATGGTCATGGAGATATCACTATGAACGGGAAGGCCTTGTGGAGAACCGTCATTGAATTGAAACATGGAGAACCATGGGGAGGATGGTGTTCTAATGAGGTAAGCGGGCCTTATGGAGTGGGCTTGTGGAAGCATATAAGAAGAGGCTGGAATACACATGCAAGAAATATCCGCTTACTATGGGTAATGGATCTAAGGTCAAGTTTTGGCACAATGTATGGTGCAGCAATAGGGCACTCAAGGAAACCTATCCACAAGTCTATGGTCTAGCATGAATGAAAGAAGCCTCGATTGCAGACCTACTAATCATCTCCAATGGTATTCCCCAATGGAATGTTAGATTCCTTAGAGAAGCACAAGATTGGGAAATTGATGTCTTTTTAGCGTTCTTTGACATTGTGTATTCCACCCATTTGTCGGGGGGAGTGGAAGACAAGATTTTTTGGTGCCCCTCTAAGAAAGGGATATTCACAGTCCGCTCTTTCTACCAAATCATAACCATGCGCAGCACAAATCCATTCCCATGGAAAAGCATTTGGAAGGTGAAGGCACCTCTAAAGGCAGCATTTTTTGTATGGACGACTTCTTTGGAAAAGATCCTCACTCTCGAGAAAACGTCAAATCATAGTCATGGATTGGTGTTGTATGTGCAAAAAAGAGCAGAGAGTCTGTTGACCATCTATTACTTCATTGTGAGATTGCAAAGACTTTGTGGAATGAAGTCTTTGCTCGATTGGGACTAGCTTGGGTGATGTCAAGAAGGGTAAGCGATCTCCTTGCTTCTTGGAGAGGCATTCGGGCAACTCTCAAATTGCATCAATATGGAAGATGGTCCCACTATGCCTATGGTGGTGCATTTGGAGGGAGAGGAATGAAAGAATCTTTGAAGATCAAGAGCAGTCAATGGATGAGCTTAGAAACTTAATGTTTAATACTTTACTCCATTGGTTGATTGTAATTGATTTTCATGGCATGACTTTCATGAATTGCTTGTATCACTAAACTAGCATGCCTGGGCATTGCTCTTGTATATGTCCCGTATACTTGGGCTCTTGTATACTCTTTTGATCAATAAAAATTTGTTTACCAATAAAAAAAAATAAAAAAAAAGGATGCATTGAATGCCAAATTTCACATCGGTTCCTTACAAAGTAGAACTAAGATTAATTTATAATGATTCCAAATAGAGTTCCAATTGTAACATTGACTAATTCTTTTTTAAGTACAAGCCCAAATGTGGCTTGGGCTTTCCTTGGGTCAACATATTGAATTTTGGAATTACTAAGCAGCATGCATTAAGAAGAAGCATGACAAGTGAGAATTACCTTGTTATGAGCAGCTGAGCCACCATATTGGTGAGCAAGTGTGTCGCCCATTCTCTCATAAAACCCCATCAAATCATCAGCTAAAGGAGCATCAAGATCTATCTTTGGGTTGTCTGCGACTCCCAGAACACGAAGTTGTTGTCCAAGAGCTGCTAACCCATAAGCATATTGAGCAACATTAGTGCGATCCAGGCAATCTATACAATTGGTCCTGAGAACCCCTTTCTGAAACATGGGTGGCTTGATCGGGTGATTCCCATTAGCAACATTACTAGCACCATTATTACAACCACCAAGTTTCCTTTCTAAGTAGTCATCATCCTCATTATCACAGTTGCAGTGCCTCTGAGGATAAAAGTTATTATTGTCCACATTCCTGAATCAAGTTTCAAAATCAAGCCATGGCATCAGATACCCCCAGTATTAGTAGAAAACATGCAAACTAGTTAGTCTTAAATATATAACTTCATGAGGCTGATCAGATGACCATTGGAACAAAACCTCTTAGCACTCACTCAAGTTTTTAAGTATGTACAAAGAATCATGATGATCAAAATCACATGAATGATTCAGGTGAAGATATTGTTGCAATGAGATAGCAAAAAACTAACCCAGACAAAAGCCATCTCACACACCCTTCATGCCTAAAGGCTGGAGTTACTTGGCAATAAAAGAATCCCGTTAGAGTCAATGCATATGCAGCCACTTTGCCCAGAAGGAGTAATACATTTGTAGCTTTGCTGGAATTCCGTTAGGGAAAAAATAAGCATTTGCATGAAAAATCAAACTACCAATAAAAGAAATAGCATTGTTTGAAAGAAGAAAGAACCAAGAACTGAGCACGCTAGACTTATACCTCCGAGAATGTTTATGTAGATCCCAGTGAAGAAACTTGAGACGGTTCTCCTCTGGCAAACTTTTATTAATGAAATCAATTGCATTAGCAAACTCTGCACGGAGGATGGACTCTCGGGGCTTCTTCTCATGTGTCTATTTATTGCCAAAATTCAAATAGAAACCATGAGGGATGTCAAAATAAATTAAAAATATACATCAATTACAGACAATCAAATGTATTTAATATTTGAACTGTAAGTAACTTAAAATATATTCTCACCTTAATCAAATTCAAAATTATTATAGGGTTTTCATATCTATGGACAAGATTTTCAAAATGAAGTCTGGTGGCTTCAAAATTTTGGTCCTTCTTCGACACTGGAAAAGGGGAAAAATCAGTAAAAGAAATTTATGGCATAAAGTTAGCTGATGTTACTTATGCAAGGACATACATATAATGTCTGGTTTAATATTCAAGCGTGACGTCTCCTGTGACCAGAAAAGAGGAATTGAGCCTCGGTTCTGGACTACAGAACTTATCTGCATGGGAAACCCTTCTGGAACATCCTCAAACACAATCTGTTCTGTTTCAACATCATTAGCAACTCTGCCCTTCTCATTTACACCTCTTTTCAGATACCTAAATAAGAAGTAAAGTTCAGTCTTAACCATGGTACATAATTTTTATTGTTTTACAACGGCAAATGAGAACATATTATCCAATTTAATTATGTGAGAGACATAATATACTGTTATAGCAATAATTTAAAACCATTGAAAACCACATGAAGAAAAAGTAATTTTCTAATATATGCATCCATTCCCATTTTAAGCACAAAGTGTATCGGAAAAGCCTACATGCAATCCTACCTGGTGCCTGCATAGTGACGGGAACGTCTTGCAATTAGGGTCAGTTTGAATTCTCGTCCATATAGAGAAAGTGTTGCCTAGATTCAAATGGCAAATCCATCAGAGAAATATAAAATAATGAAGCTCAAAGAGGGACAAAATATTATCTGTATTTTAGGTAGGCAATATTCAAACAGGTCATTGGGTTTCAGCAAATTTACTACACCAGCAATAACAATAATTAGTAGCACTATGCATCCAAGAAAGAAATATTATGTCTGCATTCCATTCACTTCGCAAAACTAAATCCAAAAAACAAAAGGACGTCAATGAGATGAGTACAATCACTTGGACAATTGAGAGCAAAAATGAAATGGTTTCATCTTCATAATGAATAAAATTGAACCTGGTAAAATTGACATTGCAATTATTTAAAAAGTAATATTACCTGTAAAATCAAAAGTAATATTCATGTCCAGAATTGAGTATATTCATAAAAACTACTGAACAGGAAAAGAAAACCTTGCAACAGCTATTGCGGAGTTATTTGAAAGTTATACTCAATTTTCCCATCCACCTTACCTTATTTCCCTATTTATGTCCCATCAAAAACAACATTATAGGTTCTCACCTGAAAAAAAAACCCATAAACTAAAGCAACTGTCCAAAGCGTATTCTGGAGGTGATTTCGGATTTCCCGAGTCAAGAACTCATTCCAGACAAACATGGTTTCATAGAGAACCTGGCCAGTGTCTTTATTACACAAGTTCTTTTGAAGACTACGCATAATATGGTATGAGTAGCTAAAAAAGAAATCCTTTGTGAGATCCACCATGCACAGGAGCTTCTTGTATCTGATTCATCAATCCAACAAAGAAGCAGTTAGTGACAACAGTAGCAATATTTAGAGCAAGAACAATTGGTTATAAGAAGAAGAAGAAGAAGAAGAAGAAGAAGAAGAAGAAGAAAGATACACATTTATAAGGAACTTTCAATAGAATGAAGCCTGAATGTGCCCCATAAAACTTGGTTCTGTAGATATAGATGGATACACATTAATTCATAAAAGGAAGATACACATTAAATAAACAACTTTCAAAAGAATAAAGCCTGATTGGGCCCCATAAAACTTGATTTTGTATATATAGGTGCGTAGACACTAACGAATAAAGGAGTCGAGCTTTGCTTGTCATTTGCAGAATTTCATCAACTAGCCTCAGCAAATTCAAACCCAAGTTTAGAAGAAGCGGTTAATTCAATGTGATACTTTACCAATTCAATTCATGTGATCTCTAATGAAGATTAAAACTTGGAAGGAAAGAAAATAACTCCAAGGGTGCAGACTAACAGATCCTCATCTTAACATGGCCGCACCATATTCTTGTGCTGACAAAATTACTATGCTTCAATGTATTACCATTGACGTGCATAATAAGCGATGAACAACAAGAGAAGTGGTCAAAGTCGGACATACTGTTCCCAAAATAAAGGAAAATAAAGAATGGATGAATCACATTAAACACACTAGGTTTTCACAAAAATAGAGATACAAAGCCAAGTAGCATTCACAGTTCCCCTAACAAGTACCACAGTCAAAATACATTTACATGCAGAAGGGAATTGGGACCTGCTCTCATTCTGCCAATTAGTGATACTGTTCCGAACAATAGAGTTTGGAAGTGGAATCATCTCGCTCTTGGAGACAGCATACACAGTGTGACCACAGATTGCACCAATCTGTCTTCTTTTTGTGATAAGCAGCATGTAATAAGGACCCAAAAATTTGATGAACCCTGAACACAGTAAACCACTTTTGAGTACTATCATAAAAATGATAAATTATTTTGATAGAAAGAATGCAAACTTGGGTCCACCTACCGACAATTCCATAACAAGTAGTGACAAACTTTAGTCCACCTGTGGACTTGTTTCCTTCATGTATCCGCCTCAACAAGTCAGAACACTCAGGTTCCGTATACGTGGTCGAGTCTTCCTGGATGTTTAGTTCTGAAGGGTCCAACCGGTCAATCTTTAGCACTCTCCAATATGTTCTGCTCTTGTCCCTTCCTATCATGTAAAAATTCTGCAGCATAAAACATAGTAAATACTTGCTTGAGTTGGTTTGCATATTACAAAGATTTTGCAATGCACAATAACCCAGTTACAGAAAGACTTTCACACGAACCAAATATTTCACCTACTTTTAATAGCCAAAGACAATAACAGTAACGATAAATTTCTAATTTATAAAGCAAAGAGTGTCACAACAGAACTCTAATAACACTAATATTAAAATGAATTAGAGCGAGCTATGTGACATTGACATGGCAATTTCAATACACTGTCAAATTTAATGAGACCGGCTAATTGGTATGGTCCTCTAACTATATGGTAAATGTAAATTCGGATTCTTATGTCATATGCGAAAATAAATTAATTAATTAAAATGCGTAATGATTGGAAACTGCCACAAGCTGAATAAAGGTGTTCCCAAATGGAAATGAGTATATAGAATGGGAAATTTACATTTGATGGAAGGCAATATGGAAAAATGGTAAGAATCTAAATTAGTAGGGGAGCATAGGTTACGCTGATTGAGAACTAGACCATACACTCCAATCCAAAAATATATATGAAAAAATGCCTCAACCAGCTAGACCTCTAAAACTTTTTATATTGCTATTATAAATACTAGCACAAGTCGAATTAGTTCCTTAAAGTTAGAAGCCCAAACAACAACCTTCCTTTTTCCCATGCCATTTGAACAAGGAATTTGATGTGGTACCAAAAAAATCCAAATGCTAAAACAAAACAAAGGTTTTAATCAATTGCACATTTCATCTAAGTAAGAAGAAAAATAAGAGATGTTAACATTTGGAATAGAAATGGAGAGAGAGAGAGAGAGAGAGAGAGAGAGAGAGAGAGAGAGAGAGAGAGAGAGAGAGATTTACCGATCGAGTTTCGTAAAGCCTGAATTTGTGCATAAAACCGTGGGCAGGAGGAGGACCAAGGGATTCGTCAACGACAGAGGGAGAGTGGGAGGAGGGCTCATTCTCTGGCGACGCCATTGATAATATTCCAGATCGACCCCCTCCCCCGCCGAGCCTTAGGGGCTCAGGCTCTGGCTAAGGGATTATACTATCAGAATTGCATCCAGTTTTCTATATTTACAAATAATATGTGAATACATCAGCGAAATAATCTCCAAGAAACAACTCCCACTGCGCATACAATCGAGTTAGGCTGCTTCGAACACAACATGCTCTTCTCTTTGACCTCTGCCTACAATTCGTGTTAATTATTCCAACACCAACTCCTTTTCTTCCATTCCCAGCCAACGCGAGAGAGAGACAGAGAGACAGAGCTTTTGATCTCTTCAATCAAGGGAAAACTGAATCAAATAAAGGCAAAGGGAGCACAAGTGAGAGAGTGAGAGAGATCGAATATTTACCCAAAAGAACCAGATATATGTACATATACGTAAAAATGTACAGAAATCGAACGAAGAGGAGGGAGGTTCGGAAAGATACGAGCAGAAAGAAGATCAAGCTGGAAAGATATCGATTTGGGAGGTTCGAGAAGACACACACGGTCCAAACCAGAGAGAGAGAGAGAGAGAGCTTCTAATTATTGATGTTATTCATATTTATATGTGAGAGAGAGAGAGAGGCTGAGAGCAGCAGCTGTTGTTTTTGTGTTGTTGATGATGTTATTCAAACACTCCAGATAGAGAGAGAGACAGGAAAAAGAGAAACTCAAGATCCAAAACGAAACACAGAAAAATTAAAAAAAATAAAAGTAAAAAATAAAAATGTATGCATTGTAAATCAAATCAAAACCACAACTTCGGTCACCACCGCTACGATCCACACGTTTTTTTATTAATTATTATTATTATTATTATAATTAACTAACACCCGTGAATTTCCCCACCATTCCAAAATCCTCCCTCCTTCCTTGCTTTCATTTTTCTTTTGTTTTTTCTTTATTTATAATGCTCATTTGGAAAATAATACAAATAAAAATATTTTCGCAACTCTTTTTACTATTCTGTTTTAGATGAAAATAATTTATATAAATAATATAAATAGCTTCAATTTTTTTAAAAAATATTTTAATTATAAAGAGATTCTACAAAATTAAACTCATAAACAGACGTGATTTAATATGATTCGTTAGATTGTAAAACTACTTTTATTATAAAATAAATATAATGTACCTTATCGAGTCAAGTCAATTTGTATGTTTACTTTTGTAAAATCTGTTTGTGATTATAGCACTTATCTAATTTAAAATATAATCATATAAATAATTGTATAACAGATTCCACGTGTATCATAGTATTAATTATTTTATTCTTAAATCGGTATATAAAGTACGTTATTCACATCACTTGAATAGTAAAATTTGATTTGTAATATTTAAATTTTAAAATTTATCTTTTAAATCCAATTATGTCACATAAGTAATATATGGTTTAGAGACTCTAAAATAGCAATACTTATATAATATTATTTCTCTTTCTATTTTTTTCATGAGAAATTCTATTTGCAATATCCAATTGAAGGACTGCATGTGTAGTTTTTTTATTAAATGAAAAAAAAATATTATTTTAGAAAAGATATTTTAATAATTTTAAAAAATTTTAAAAATAAAATTGTCTGAATTTACATTATAGTCTCCAAACGAGGATTATAAGTAATATTGTTCTTTTCTCACCAACGTAATTGAGATTTCTAAGCCGTTTCTTGTCCAACTTTGTATTTGCTTTACCCTAAAGAAAAAACCATGAGAGTTCCTACGGTATCATGGACAATCATGGTACTTACTTGGCAAAGTTCTACACGTACTTTGTCGGCATCAACCTGACAGAAAATCCTATTCTGTTTTCAAATATTCTTAATTTCTTTGATATCTTTGTTCTGTTTTGATAGCCATCTTTGACAAACAACCCAAGATCCTACGGTATCTAATTTTAAGATTTTATCTTATATTTGCACTCAATATGATGCCTTTATCTTAAAAATGATTTAGAGAGTGAGATGAGAATAATTAATTTTGGATGAAAGTTTAAAATATTATATTTTAATATTATTATTATTTTGAAATTTAAAAAAATTAAATTGAGAATTGAAAAAGTTGAATTGTTTATTATATTTTGTATGGAAATTTGAAAAAGTTGTAGTGATGAGATGAAATGATATGAGAATTTTGTCTTTGGAATTAGTTACCAAACCTAACCATTTTTATTCCTAATCTCTTCTTCATTTAAATAGTTTAGATTCATTAAATGTTACAATAATATAACAAAATAGAGGTGTTAATGACATGTTTTGCACCCCATGACCTTCTTGTCCTACCTCTATCAAGGAAACTTGGTGGCCCGAAGTGATAGAAAACATCTCTGATGTTTAAGTTAGTTTTATCTTTTGAGAGAGAGTTTGTGATAACACATGAGTTTGAATTGTACTTGTGTCTGGGCTTTTATACCTTTTTCTGGTCGGTCCTTTGTTCTTTCTGCACCTAGGTTATTTGCCCCCTACTTCTAGGCAGTATGTCGTCACATTTAATGCAACAACACCTGTTACGGACAAGATCTCCCACCGATATCCCCTTCTTGCGACCCATATTGGGTCATTTAATGCAACATGGTTTATGATGTGCTTGTGTGAGCGTTTTCCCATCTCCTTGTGCCAGCTTGGGCTTTCCTCTTCTTTGCCACTCTATGGGCTAGTGATATCTCGACTTTCGACCTCGGAAAGGCGGGCCCGGCCCAGCCTAGTGAGGGAGAAATATGTCCCTCAAGTTACCTCGCAAAATTTTGCCAAGGAAGCATGGTGGGAATTTTTAATACTCATGTTTTGTCTTTATCCTTATAAATTTCTTCAGCAATACACATCCCCACGTCTCGAGACAGGGTAAGACAGTTCCATATCCATGTCCTTTCACTTTGTAAGGATCGTGAGACTTGCCAACAATGTTTTCATTCCCTGTCCACCTGTCAACTTACTGTTGGAGTCACTCGATCATCGCCTGTCTTATATTTAAACCCCCATGTTCTTCAAACTTTTTCTACCCTATGACAGTTCTCACTCTCCTTCCTGTGTGTGCTTTTCCCAAAAACCCTAATCTCCTTCTCATTTACCTAACTTTCTTGTCTCACCTTTGATGCCTCCTAGAAATGCTTCTCGGTTTTTTTCATGGGGCTCATGTTCTCCTGGCCCAAGTGGGTCTTTGAAGGGGCCCAAGCCTTTTTCCCAATGTGACCCTACTTATTACAAGGGGTATGGTTGGTCTGCCACCACTTGTTCGGTGAACCTCAGGGCATTAAGGGAGGCGACTCAACTATCTTGGAGACCCCTGAGCCCCACTATGGAGCTGTTGACTCAGTGGGATTGGCGAAAAGGGTCACTCTACACACTAGTACTTTCTCTCATGATTGAGACTCCCTTTTTGTCAATCCTTCCGTGATGTTCTAGACTTCCTAGGAATCACTCCAATCTAGCTACATCTCAATGCATGGAGGATCTTGATGTTGTGTTGCATGGTATGGCGTATGGTCCTGGAACCTACCGACAAGGAGTATCTCGACTTGAATACCCAGGAGTTCATATTCACTCATGAGATTTGATCCCCGGAGGGGAATATTTGTAGCTTTTGCTCTCAATCCAAGTATTGGGTTGCCCAATTTGAAGGTCTCTAATCCAACGCCAAAACTTAATAGGGCAAATTCTCTTTGTATCTGGCGAAGGATGGGAATTGAATGGTAACGAAGTTGTTAACTAGGAATTTCCCTTCTGGGTAGCATGGGGAATTGTCCCTCACGACAAAGTAATCTCCGTGACCCTCTCCAAGCAAGAGCAAGTTCATTTGCAAATGGTTTATTCTTGGATTGAGTAGCACCAGGAGGAGGTTTGGACCGACGCCCTCTTGACTAGGGTTAATATTGACTGATTCTTGGTGATGCTAGGTTGATCTCACGTGGTTGGTCTCCACTTTCTGAGGGACCCTATTGCTTCGCGGGGCAAGAAAAGACCCTCTCATACTTTGCCTAAAGGGGGGAGAAAAAAGACCTATTTATGAAGGCAAGGAGGTTTGGAGGTCGGAGAAATTCATGGTTGCACGAGGCCAGAACAGGGGACTTCTTGCCCGTTTGTTGAGCGGCCACAACAAACCTAGCCACCTTCGAGTGTCCGGCCTCCTATCAGGAAGGATTCCCTTGACTTTGACAATTTCAACGACATCATTGAGCAAGTTGTCGCCAACTTTGTGACGCCGTTGGATTTTGAGCTCCATGTGCCCAAAGCTCATCCTGCGCCTCTAGGTCCTTCTCCTACCCTGCCTAACAACCTAGGGCCAGTTGGGGCTCTCAACCAAGATGACATGGACATAGAGATGGCATTCTTTCAAGCCCTTCTTGATCCGTTTCCATGTGTCCCAGGGCACAGTCCCTAAAGAGCATTTCGATGAGGCTGGCGGTGTCTCTGCGGCATCGAGCAACATTTTCCAGGTGGATGCATTGGCTCTCGAGGCACCTTCACATCAAGCGGAGGGGTCTCCTCGGGATAGCGTCGAGGGCTACGTAGGTACTCCAAGTTCCATTCCTTCCATAGCCTTTGGTGGCGAGATGCCCGTTCACCCAGCTAGTCCTAAGGGTCTTTCTTGCGAGGACCTTGTGGACTTGAGTGAAGATAGGGTTTTGATACCCTTTTCCCCCTAGTGCATCCATTGGGCAAGGAGTCCCCTTAACTACTGCTTTTGAGGAAGTATCTTCCCAGGGCCCTCCACAAGCCTGGCAGGAGCAGTTGATAGAGCCAGGTCTTGTTGACCATCACGGTTGAGCAAGGATGCGGCCATTGATCCTGAGCGTGAGGGGCCTTCATTGCAATCACCTTCCCTGTTTTGATCATTTTCCCTTGGTACAATTTAGGGGTTGGGGCTAGCTCTCCAAGGCAAGGATCCTGCTTTCCCGAGCTAGGGTCGAAGCCATTTATGGGATGGCCAACAAGCTCAAAGACTTTCTGTCTTCGATTAACTTTCTTACTCTCTCTCATTAGGCTCTTCTTTTTTCTGTTATATAGTCAATTGAATGATTTTGTTTGATAGAGGGTTGATCAATTGGCCATGTAGATCGTGGATAGTCAGGCCAAGCTAGAGGAGGAGGTTTGTACGTTGCAGATTTATGCCGACTGGGCTTACCACTAGATCGTCAAGTTAAGGGTCAAGAGAGACTAGGTCAAGCAAGCTTTTTTTGAGGTTGATTATTACAACCATTCTTCAGCAGAAGATGTCAGCATCCTTTGCAAAGAAGTGTTTAACCTTCTGATGGACTTGGCCCAATTGAGGGAGGATGCATCTCGTAATCATTTCGAGGCTAGAGCCTTGGAAGAGGGGTGGAATTTAGAGTAGACTTGAGTGTCCCTCTTGGAAAAAGAGCTAGAAGAGACCCAACAACATTATCTTCACCTCATTGGAGAAGGTTGAGGATGCCAAACTAGACTTGGGCTTGGCAGTAGACTGTGTCAAGGCCAAGAAAGAGAAGCTCGGGGAGCAGCACACAATTCTCAAGAGAGACAAAACTGTAGTGGAAGACAAGTATGTTTGAGCTCAATGACCATTGGTTGTGTGCTAAGGCGAAGATGAAGTCCCATAAGAAGCGGGTGAAGGAGTTGGAGTTTGAGCTCGTCTCTTCCAATGAAGAGCTTGTTAGACTCTCTCCACAAATGATGGCGGCCAAGACAATCTGTAATCGAGCCTAGGGTTATGGGTATGCTCTAGGCCTAGAGAAGATGAGAGAACACCTTTTGGTGAACCCCCAGACTAACCTAAGGACATTGACTCCTTGGGCAGAGATTGATGCTGGACACCTTCCCTTGCCCTATTGCTCAAAATTAATCTTTTTTTGTAATCCATTCTATTGAATGAACAATTTATTGTGTATATATATATATATATATATATATATATATATATATATATATTTTCTGGCGCTCATTGTTTTGAGTGAGCTTTGTCCTTTCTTTTTTGTTTTTTCCTTGACTTGTATGGATATGTACATTTCTTGCTTGTCGTGGTTGATCAGGGTATATTAATTGTCTGGGACCCATGCCCTTTGTCTTGAGCAAAAGGGCCATTGACCTTTGTCTACGGGTGGGAGACGAACTCGACCTTCCTCTTCTTCGCCATTTGATGGGCTAGTAGCATTTGGGGTTGGGTCTCGCCCAACGAGGGACAAATATGTCCCTCCAAGAGGAAAAGCTATTGTACAAATTCTTGGAGTTGGATCTTTTCTCAAATTGATTTCTAGTGTTGAAAAGGTTTCACGAAAATTTCTATTGAGTTAAAAATCAACACTTGTGCCAAAGTTTTGTTAGTTCAATAATAAAAATGGTTGCGTAGCTGTATAACACATGTTTATTATGTCATTACAAATTATAGAAAGACACGTGTCATACATGGTTAGTTTTTAATTTTTTCAAAAAAAAATACATAATTAATGTGTTTTATGATTATAATTGATTAAAAGATTGAGTAAAAGAATTAATAATCAACAATATAGAAAAAGTTGATGGACCAGTCGAGGCCATCCCTCATAGCTTGCCTCTTTTTTTTCCTTTTTTTTTTTATTAATTTTTGCTTTTAAGTTTTTTATTTTTGGAATTTTTCTCTTTTATTTTATTTTCTTAAGTTTTAATCTAACCTTATTCATTCTATTTAATATTTTTGTATACTTATTTATAACTTTAGTATATAATTGTACGTATTTTATTTTTTTAAGAAAAGTTTAGTTGATGAGTTTTTGTTTTTTGTTTTTCCTTATTCTTTAAGTTTTTATGTGTTTTATTCTCTAATTTAGTTCGACTCTAAGAAATTGTGACTTTATTGCATTTTTATTTTATTTTATATTTGTCTATTTTATTGTATATTTATTTTTTATTTTTAATACTTGACATATCATGTTAATAGTTCCTTTTATAATTTTTTTAAAAGCTTAATATATATGAAAATTGTCCTTCTATAATTGGAAGAACAATAATGTAGTAAGAAGTTGAAGATCAAAAAGATTAAACTTCACTTTAAGGAGTTCCAAAAACACACACTTCCATATAAAGCAATTAGGATGTGGGTGGATATGGGACCCCTTCCCTCCCTTGCCCTTGCATGGGCGGGGTGGGGTTTTGTCCCTCGGCACTAGCCCCCACACATGGCGGCAGGGGACCCATAACCCATTGGGCCCCAAACATGTTTTTAGGCTCAAAAAGGGTATAAACACATTTTTGGGCCGAAAAATGGTCATTTTGGACCTAGAAATTTGTAAAAGCTAACTAAAAAAGTAATTAAGGGTTCCAAAATAATACAAATTAAAAACTTGTATATTCCTAAGCCCTAAGTCGCAACTAATAATCCTAAGGAAGCTATTACAATAATAAAATTAATATAAAATTATTACAAATTAAACAACTAATATTACAAATTGTAGCAAGATTACTATTGGCCTAGGAATATCATTTCAATTTCTTAATTGACTTTGACATTAGAATTTGGGGTGGTCAGTGGTCATGGTGGTGGGAAAGCCAGTGAGCTGTGCTGTAAAATTGTGAGATCATAAAACCCGAAACGTTCATAGGAAAACAAATTAGAATTACAAACAAGAAACAAAAATCATAAATACAAACATGCAGTAGATATGTAAAAATTATAAACATTAAAAGTACTAACTAAGATGAGATTGAGATCATTGGGATTAGGATTGGACATATGACAGTGAGACCATAAAAGCTAAAAAAAAAATACAATAAAAGAATTATAATTACAAAAAATTATAGAAATACAAAAAATAATTAAGGGACAAATTATACAAACCAATGACAAATGGCAATGGTGAGTCCAATACACATGAAGTCATATTGCCGCCGATGTAAATGTAGCCTTGTGTATTGCTACAACAATTAAATTTGAAATTAATATCGGTTAAATGAATATAAATAAATTAAAATAATAAAAGTAAATCAATGAATTAAAAAATGATTGCCAGATCTAGGCTGATCACCACCCTCCTTCTCATCGGCCTCCTAAAAGCCCTCTACATTTGAAATATAAATTGGGGGTCCCTTTGATCCAATTTTGGTTGCAAATCAATATCTTCACAGTGATAGGAGACAATGAACTTCGAAATAGATTCAATATGCACTCTCCATTTTTAAAAGCTGACTCTGAAGATACGGTACTAATACAAATGGCCAAAATATTGCGAGCTATGTCTCTGAGAATAGGATACGTCACGACATTGTTTTTCCACCAAGATAAGATATCAAATCATTGTGTAAATGTGTGCAAATCTGATACCAAGTATCTATCCAACTCTGAGTAGGCCTCTATAGGATTACTATAACGACCCAACGCAATAATTCTAATGTCAGAATAATGATAATTTTTATTGAGCCTAGATTATATTTAATAGGGCATATTGAATAAGCCTATGAGCAATAAATTATTGAGGTTGATTATGAGTCTTAATTAGGCTTAATAATTAGGTTAAATCTAATTTATTATTTATTAAATAAGTTATAATTCTTTTAAAATTTAAAGATCAGCCATTAGAAATTTATTTCAATTTAAAATCATTATTGAATGAAGTCCCTTACATAGTCATAGTCATTGTCAATCCTACATTGAATGAACTACTAATTCATGTTTTTAAATTTAAATTCTCTTCTTGAATGATCGCGACTGAGTCCAACTTGAACTCAAACTCGTCAGCACCTTCTCCCAAATCTCTTTGTAAATATCTATCTTCTGTGTGTTATTTGGAAAAAATCATAAAACTCTGTAAGTGCAGTAGCTGAACACAAGATACCCAGTCTAGCATCGTGCGTGTCCCACGTGCACCACTCTAATAACCGACTGCCTCATTCCTTTTACAACATCCCTAACATTTTCTCTCTCCTTCTAGTTCACATAATCAATTTCATGCCGGAAATATTGGATTAAGAGAAGTAAGTATCTTGATCATAAATTAGGATTAGCATACGTTAGCTAGTTGCATAGATTATTATTAAAGCTAGTTCTTTGGAAGCCAATGTTTATGTACCATACATGTCATGATATTTGTAAGCATGACATTCATCATGTTTTATTTCACATATTATAGTTATATATGTACTATGCATCTCATGCATCTCATATTACATAAGACACATAAGTATTTTTATGATCAAGTATAAGATAAGATCAGACAAGTTAATAAGATAATTATTCAAATACATGGTACCAATGCGATTTATGGGTGGATGTGTAAGTCATGGATCTAAGTATAGACCACCATAGTATGCTAGAATATAATTAGTGGCTCTCATTGGTGTACAAATTTGCACACAAGGTTAAGTGTTTGGACCAGCAAGATAAGTAAGATAAGTCAAAATAAGTCATGTATATCATAAGCATATGTATGAATGATCATGATTTTAAGTTTGCAGCATGAAATATTTTATGAAAAACCTTACGTTAAGTATGTTTACATTATGATGGGTTTCTTACTGAGTCTCCAACTCATTTTAGTTTCTTTTATGTTTTTAAACCACTTCAAATAAGAATATTTATAAAGATGGGACAGGACATGATTTGGTCCAAGGAGGCAAGGTAGAGGCCTAAACAGTTTATGTTATGCTCGGTTTCATTATTTCTAGTTTAATAAGTTATTTTTTTTTATAAGCACATGAGACGTTATTGATTTTAAATAAATGCTTCGCTTTCGCAGACTCTATTTTGAGATATTAAGTATTTAATCAAGATTGGCTTATTTATTTATGGAATCTTTCGTATTTAGGCTTTGTTAAGAAGATTTTTTTTTTCAAATTTAGTAGCACACTGGTGTCCTAAAAATCCTAAAAATAACTTTATTGGATAGTGGGGTGTTACAATGACGGACTATGGGGTCTTGTTCCAACCTTTCACCCTACTCTAACCTACGCTTTTTCCCAACCTCGACTTCGGGAGGAGACGAAGGGCTAGATGTAGGTGCTGGAATATTACCATTCTTGAACATGACAAACTCATCAAATAATCTACCAAGGGTTTTTTTAACCCTTGTCACAATATGAAAAGTCAATGCCTTCTCGTGCACCAATCCCAAGCCATACACCATGCTATCGATTTTGTACTGGGGGTCAAGAACAACATCCACATAAAGGAAAATATTCATAATACTCAAATCTCTCAAATACTTGTCATACTTGACCCTTATGCTCAATGCCACCCTCCGCAACCTACTTTATTCACTTCCACACATGTCATCAAATTCTTTTTTCACTTTACATATTTGTTGACTGAAATCATTGGATGTAGGGTACAAAGAACAAGAAAGCCTTGTGGTAACCTAGTAGAAAAGTCTCAAAAAGTCTACAAAAATCCCAACAACCTCTTAATCATCATTAGTAGGCTTGCCAAATCTCCCATCATCCTCAAAATATCTGACATATTGAATTTCTTCGTCACCCATTAATGCAAAGGCTGACTTATATTCTTAAGCCGTCTTCAACATCTAGAAGGTTGAGTTCCATCTTGTAGGAATATCAAGACAAAGGTCTATCTTGCATGTTATACTCGAAAACCCTCACAGAAACTTTAAATTTCTCAAATCTCATAGGTGAAGATCTCACAAATCTCACAGCACTTTTAACCTGGCAACCAAATCATCAAGATCTTTCAAACCATCCCTGAATATTAGATTTAAAATATGTGCAGGAGGACATCTCACATGCAAACACTCACCATCCATGATTTATTTGACTCTCTAAGATAGGTCTTAAGATGCCCCAATGCGATATCGTTGAAAGAGGTATTATCAACTGTAACTGTCACAACCCGCTTCAACACCCACTCCTTTATTGCGGCTTCCTAGGCCTTCCTAATGGTCTCACCCTCTTAATCGAAAATTTGACAAAGTTTCAAATTTTTGTTTAATTTGCAACCACAATCAATAAAATGTGCCATAAAAAACATATAATTATAATTTTGGATATATGTCCATGTATCGATAGTGAGACAAACTTTTTGACCCCAATTGATTTTCAACAATTCTTTTTCTATACTATAATGTTTTTTTTAAAATTTTTCATATATATCTTTCGCCACCGTGTGGCAAGAAGGAATGTTAAACCTAGGTTCTAAGTACTTAGAATATGCTTGGAACCCTTTCCCTCAACAAACTGAAATAGTAGTTTATCCATGATGACCATACGAGTTAGATGTGTCTTACACTCTTTCGGATCATACTTTGTAAATCCTTTCAACGTTCCCCCCACTACTCTCATCCGTAATTTTTTTTAGTCCAATCTCTAATCTAAATTGACTATTATCTTATAAAGATTTAATATTGGACTCTTTTTGCAGTTTTCTTCTAAGTGGATCTTCAATTGGGATATACTATATCTCTTATAGTGACATTCATATACTTTACCATAATAGTTACACTTAGTTTGGGGGTTATTGGGGTCACCACCTTCTATTTTGACGAAGTGAGTCCAAACAACTGAAATTGGTTTCTTACTTCTTGGGGGCATGGGGGTAGGAGTAGAGGTAGGGGAAGTGGTAGTGGCAAGAGTAGAGTTAGGTATAAATGTAAGGGTAGGAGATCTAGCACTAAAATCTGATTGACTATCCATTCTTGTTCACTCACAAAAATATGAAATGATGCAAAGATCACTCCAAAACATAATAGGGTTTTGATATCGAAACCCCAAAACAGAATGAAGTTTCAATCAGAAATCCAAAACTAAGTTAGAGGTTTCAATCTGAAATCCTAAATTAAATTAGGGGTTTCAAAATCAGATTGGGGTTTCAATATTGAAACCCCTAATATAATTAAGGATTTCGGATTGAAACCCGAAACTATAAATTAAGTTAGGGGATTCAATATTGAAATCCCAACACAAATTAGGGTTTCAATATTGCAACCTCTAACTTAATTTAGGGTTTCAATAAAAAACCCTAAACTCATTAAACATTACACAATTTTTTCAAACAAAATTCTCAATGAAATTTACACACAACAAACAAACAAATCTCCATAGCACACAATCCGATCATCCAACTTCTCAATTCAATCTCATCCTCCATAACTCAACAAAACTAAAAAAAGAAAAGAAAAGAAAAACAAAAGAAAGGACTCAGGATCAATGGGATACATACTTGACAGTGACGGAGCTAGCTTCAAGTGGCGATGACGAAAACTACCTCACAGAGAGGGTGGGTAGATCTGAGAGAGTGTGAGACAGAGATGAGAGAGAAAGTACTGAGGGCGTTGAGAGTGAGAGTGAGAGTCTAAGGGAGGGAGGGAGGGGGATGGGGTAAGTTCTAGGATCATAAACAAAATGATGTTGTTTTGTTATATATAAGGTTGTTTTTTTTTTTAATTTTAATTTTAATTTTTTTTATGCGGGCTGGGGTTGGGCTTAGTCCTCCCCCTGCACATTGGGGGGGCCAGATGTAAGCTATGGCCCCACCACCCATATTTGGCAGACGAGGGATCTGCCTCGCCCATGCGGGGGTAGGGTAGTGGGGTGTGGGGCCTTGTTGCCCACTCCTAATAGCAGTATGAGAAATAATGATACAAGCAAGCTTTACGCCACACACCTCCACCTAACTAATACGTGATTTTTCATTTTTATCTTTTTACTTAAACACACACATATTTAGATATTAAGATAGAAGAGCAAAAATGACAAATCACATGTTGATTAAGTGGAGACGTATGGTATTCCATGTAAAATTTCTCACTCTAGTATATGGGCTTCTCGTTGAGGGAAATGGAAAAGAAGGTGGTGGAAGTGGGTAGATTGGGATGATGGTATGTGGGCTTCTAGTCAGTTGAGATGATGGTATGTCTCCAACTTTAAGGAGGCTTAAAGGCAATAAATCAACCTTTGACCACCCAAATGAGTGAAAAAGAAAACAAAAACTAGAAATAACTTAAAAGAAATGGCACTTAGGCTTTGGAAAGGAGAGGGATATCAACTATCAAGCTCTCCACCCACTTTTATTTTCTTTTCAGTGCTGCTTTTGTTTGTTTAGGGAAGATTGTTGAGGACTCCCACCCCACAAAATCTTGTATCATTGTATCCTTGTAATTTATCTATAAAATATTTGCTTGCCAAGAAAAAAAAAAAAAAAACAAAACTCTCCACCTGCTTATGAAAATTTGTTTGAAAGAGAAAATTTGAGAGAAAAAATCATTGTTCAAATCAGGGAGAAAAAAGATGCTTTGGTAAGACATTGTCAATATTCTAGTAGCGAGGCCCACATAGTGGCGGAACCAGCAATTGTGTCAAGGGAGCCAAGTTATGTAAAGAGTAATGCTAGATGCAATTTTAGGGTGTGCAAGCTCTATGCATTTTTTTTTTACTATATGATATATTTATGTAAAGAGTAATATTAGATATAGTCTTAGGTGATGTGCAAGTTCTACACAGTCCATTTGAAGCAAAAAACTGGGAACCACCATTACAAAATAATTTTTTCATGTGGGTCATAGATTATTTATTTTCTTTAAAGGGAGTGGGTGGGGTTTGCACATCCTATGACTGCAAATATCATTTCTTTTATGTAAATTAAAAATAGATTGAAAAATCATAAGAATAGAACTATAAACTACTTTTCATATATATCATCGACCTTAAATAATTTTTCTTATATTTTCACTTTTGATTCCATATTAAGAAACCCAATATTGTATAACAAAAAACTTTAGGATCCATATTAATAAGTTTATTATTTCTCATAAACTTAGTTTTAATTTTAGTTTTGAAGATGCCATATCCTTGAAAATCGATAATATATAAAAATTAAAAAAAATTTGGACTATAAGAAAAAAAATTGGAGAGAGACATTTCTAGTTATATTGGAAATTTAAAAGATTTTAGAAAGCATATAAAGATTATAAATTTTTGAGAGGTCATTTTCTATATTTGTAGAATTCAGTATAAAATTTAGAGGGCATTTTACTCATGGGGGGACTCATGACCCTCCATGAGTATAGTGTAGGTCCACCATTGGGCCCACCGGTGGCAAATATAAGGGAAAATTTCAGAAATTATAGGCCTCTCTTCTTAGGGGGTGATAATTTATGTTTGTCATTAATATTATATCATATACCTCAGTTCGAACACAGTCCGTTTAATTAAAATTCTAAGGCCTAGTTTGGTTACACATTTTAAACTATCTCATATCATATCATCTCATATAATCATTATAATTTTTTTTTAAATTTTTACCAAAATATAATAAATAATTCAACTTTTTCAAATTTTATGATAAAAATAATACTAAAAAAAATATATTTTAACAATATTTTATTTAACTTTCATCTCATCTAACAAGTGAGTTTTCTTCATTTTCTCTCTAGTCTCATTTCACATTTTTCCTTACTTTTATATTTTTTTACTCTTATTCACATACAAAACATAGAAGGAAAACAATAAATATACTAGCTCTTTGGTTTTATGTAAATTGTAATCTTTTGGTATCATAAATGCATGCCCTATAAACAAAATTTAAGATGACAAAATGTATTTTTTTTTCCATAATTTTTATATATTATATCAAGTCACATCAATTTGTGAGTTTACTTTTATAAAACTCGTTATGCCTAAAACATTTTTCAACTAATTATTATGACATAATTTTTAATTTATTCATCGATGGATTTTAAGATTAGCCTAAACCCAACATCAAAGGCTTGTTTGGAAAAAGTTTCCATTTAAAATTTTTTTATTTCATCTCATCTCATTCTCAAATATCACTTAAATACAGATACTTTCAAACTAATAATTACATTATTACAACTTTTCCAATTTTTCAAACAAAAAATAAAAAATAATTCAACTTTTTCAAATTTTCAAACAAAAATAATATTAAAAAACTATATTATAACAATATTTTAACTTTATAATATTTTTTATTCAACTTTTTTTTTCTCATTTTCCAAAATCTCATAAAATATTAATTCAAACTATATCACTACTATTTACAAAATTTTCATTTTATCTCACCCTTTAGGCTTTAAACTTAACATTAGTAATTGTTGTTAAAAGAGACATTCGTTTCTTATTTGGAGAATGACAGCTTTGGTAAATGAGAATTCTCATTTCAAACTTAAAATTCTCATATCATCATTACAACTTCTCTAAATTCTCACACAAAATATAATAAATAATTCAATTTTTTCAAATCTCAATTCAACTTTTTCAAATCCCAAAACAATAATAATACTAAAAAAATAATATTTTAAACTTTCATCTTAAACTCAAAATTATCATCTCTACACCAAACCTGCCCTTATTCAAACCAAATGGAACATTTATGAATTCCACGTATGGTGACAAAAAATTGACTTGAAGGCTCCTTGAAATAAGACATTTTGTAATCCATATCAATAAATAAATTAGAAAGAGATCTATAACGAATTGAATATAATATTTAGAAAAGTTGAATTGCTTTTTATATTTTATTTAGAGTTTTAGAAAAGTTGTAATAATTAAGTAATAATTAAATTAAAAATTAAAAATTTGAAATTAAAAAATATTTTTATTTGTAATATTTAGATATTAAGATTAGATTGAATGAGATATAATGGAATGAATCATGAGATTTTATTATCCAAACCAGGCCTTAGTTTTTAATGAGCTTATTTTATTACAAAGGTATTTGCACTAGGATCAGAAAAATCTTTAAATATTTGAAACACTTTGTTTGAAAAATGTTTTCGTTTCAAAATCCTAATCTCATCTTATCTATTCCATAACATTATTCAAATATAAATACTTTTAGGACAATGATACCTTTCCATCTTGTTAACGGTTTACAATCTAGGTAATAAAATTATTTTACAAATTAACAGTTTACAACTAATAAAATTGATAAAATTGTTTCTATTTTACTATTTTATTTAAAATATTTTTTTAACATTTTTAACCATTAAAAAAAATTTAAAATAAATAAAACACTCTAACGGTAATTTTAAAAAGTAACATTGAGGGAGATAAGTAGTATTTTATTTTACAAAATTATAAAAAATGATTTATATATTTATTTTATTAATTTTTTAAACTTTTTAATACAGTGGTAAATCAGTTGCAAGGCTATCATTATTCATACTTTTAAATTAATCATTACAACTTTTTCAAACTAATTATTATAACTTTCACAAACTTTCAAACAAAAAATAAAAAAGAATTCAACCTTTTCAATTTTTCAAATAAAAATAATATTATAAAACTATATTATAACAATATTTTAATTTTATAATATTTATTATTCAACTTTTTCTATCTAATTTTTCAAAATTCAAAAAATACTCAATTCAAACTATCTTCTTACTATTCACAAAATTCTTATTATATCTCATTCTCCGAGCATGAATATTTTCAAATACGACGTTAACAATTATAATGAGTCACTCCCAGACTGAGTTTGGTAGGTGAGACTACTTCATTATTATTTACATACAGTTCAAGACTATTTACAAATTAATTACTAATTTTTATTACTATTTACAGATTATTTAAAATCAACTTAACATTCAAATGTAGTCTTAGTTGATTACTTGCCAATTTACAAATAAAATTATAATATAGTAATGGCATTTTTTTCTTGTTTAATTGTAATTAAGGTCTCGTTTAGTTATATATATAAGAAGAGATTAAAGTTGAATAAAATAATATTAAAATATTATTTTTAATGTTATTTTTATTTTAAAATTTTAAAAATTGAATTATTTATTATATTTTATGTAAAAATTTAAAAAATTATAATAGTTAAAAGAGATTGAGAAAAATTAAAACGATTGATATACCTAAATGAGACTTAAAAAAATACATAGAGACGCGCAGTGAAGTCGGCTAATAAAAACAAACCACATGGTTGCACCCACGGTTGCCTTAGACTGCCGTCTCTTGTAATTATTGGTACCAACCCCACATTTATTATGTCCTGACACCTTCGATGTGCCCCGTCCCATTATTCCTATCCCCTCTGTGCGAAAGTCTCCCATGTCAGTAAAGATGGATCCAGTTTCCAGCTCATAAAATAAACAAATGTTCACCAAAAACTGAAAATCGAAGAAAATATCATAAAAATGTGCTGAGTCATGGAGAAAATCTTGAAATTATTTCTTAAATAGTTTAGAGTATTTATTGAGTATGGTTCTTAAATTCTTATTTTTTTTTCAAATTCAATATTTAAAGGATGAATTATTCTATTTTTAAGATAAATTATTTTAATTTAATTTAAAAGATAAATTTTAAAATGTAAATATTACGTATTAAATCTTATCAATTATAACTCTTTTATAATTATTGACTTTTATTGTTTCAAATTTAAATTCAATTGGAAAGATGCTTTCGGATCTGGGATGAAGCGTATATTTTAAGTATCTATTTTATATTGATAGTATTTTTGTAAAATAAAGATATTTTCACTATTTTTGTAATAAGATACCTTAGACTTTTTTATTTTTATTTTTAAGTGGAAAGATTGCTCTAATTCATACTAATTGATCAGAGAATGTATATATGAAGGAATGTCCTCCAATAGAAGGCTCTCCTAAGAAAGTTTAAGTGCAGTCTTTGCTAGTGCTTCAGCCACAACATTAGTATTTCTAGGAATGTATCTAATAGACCAATGAGACATCTTGCCCAACAGTTTTTTAACATCTCTAATAATCAACCCAGCTGAGCTCCATTTCTCTTTAGATTGATGTCATTGACCACTTAACAAAGCATCACCCTCAATAATCACTTTCTGCAATCCTAACTCTTGGCAAAGAATAGAAGCTTTAAGTGCTGCATAGGATTCTCCCATACGAGCATCAGGAAATAGATTCCTTGGTGATCTGAGTGTAGCTACCACATGGCCTTCCTAGTTTCGAACTATGACTCCCACTCCCACCTTACAATGTACTTTTTCAGTGGCTGCATCCCAATTAATCTTAAACGTATTGTGACGAGGTGCACTCCAATTTTGATCTACAGGAACAGTAGGATCTTCTATGCCAGACAATTTCATCACATCATTCTTATATTTAGTAGCAACTTTGTGAGCCATCTGCACTGCTTTACAAGGAGACTGAAATTTTTCCTCAAAAACAAAAATGTTCATTCTTTTCCAAATCTGATAGGCTATGACTGCAAATTCTTCAAATTCCTATTCATTAAGGAGAGAAAATAGATATGCCAATACTTTCTTGGAAGGTTTCTCCATGACCATCCCCTTTTGAAACCTTTTAGAACAAGATCCCCATACATCCTAAGCTGAGATGCAAGACCACAAAGCATGAGTAATAGTTTTTGAATTTTTTCTAGCACACTAGTCTATTATTTTCCTCTTGAACAGGTTCAACTTCGTAGGCAAAGACTCGTGACATGCTTTCTAGAGGAAAACCTTGACTGCATTAGGGGCTTGCATCTTCCAAATCATAGACCAAAACCCTGCGGTAGGAGAACTACATGAAGACTGACCCTTCCTGCTCTCTTGTATGTCTCCTAGCAGATGATAAACACTTCTAACTGAAAATTTCTCATTTCCTGTACATCACCAAGTAAGCTTATCCGGAGCATTACAAAGACTGATGGGGATTATTCTTATAAACTTTGCTCCATCCTCAGAATACACTTCTTTTAGCAAAGATACCTTCCATTGATCGCAGTTTGTGTCAATTAGTGTTTTAACCAGAGAATTCTCCTTCAAAATTCCCACTAGGGATTGAACCTTGAAGGAAGAAGGTCGAGGAACCCACCTGTCCTACCAAATCTTCACTGACTCACCATTTCCAATCTTTCAAATCAGGCCTTCTCTGAGTAACTGCTTTGCTGCCAGGAAACTTCTTCAGATAAAGGATGCATTACTACCCAGCTTGGCATTTAAAAAATATGATTTATGGTAGTAATTAGCCTTAAGAACACTAGCTGCCAGAGATCGGGGATATTGAGTTATCCTCCAACCTTGCTTGCTTAGTATAGCTAGATTAAAATTTTCAAAGTTACGAAAGCCAAGTCCACCTGCCAACTAGTGAATTTTTGATCCGTCTTCCCTTTGCCCCTACCAGAATTTCTGCATAAGTCCCCTACCGAGTGTTCTTTATTTCTTTTTGATTTGGATAAACTTCTACCGGCTCGATCATGCAAGCAATTGTATTTTTTAAAAAAAGTAATGAAATTTAAGAGTGATAATTTGTAAATTTGGTAGTACATATTTCCTTAAGATGATTTGTAAATTTGATAGTATCAGCTCTTGCTGGGAATATCAAGAGAATAAAACAAGGCATAGAATATACAGGATAGAGTTGTTCTATTATCAAATCGACGTAATAACACATAATCTACATAATTTATGTAATATGATATGATTTATAAGATTGAAATCTATATAATTATTTATAAATTAAATATTATCATATTACCAATATATAATACTCCGGCCTATATACAGAATTTTTCTTAAAAAAAAAAAAAATGTATTGATTACTAATAATGGGTGTGGGTTGTGTGGGGACGGAGGAGGGGTTTGGCAACTCCAATCAATTAGTGGCCGGTTACTGTTCCTGTTCTCGTGGGGGAATTAGCCATTTCCGGTCCACTATTATTCACATTAAAATATTATATTCCTAATTATTCTATAACCTCTTCCTTTTATGTTCTTTTTAGAAAAGTTATTGTTTTTATTTTAAAATTTCTTATTTTCAGTTATTAATATAAAATATTTTTAGTATTTGTCAATTTAAATAAGAGTAATGCTATATACAGTACGTACTTAAGTGTGTAAGTTCTACGTACTTTATTTCAAAAAAAAATAGTGTCTACTATTAAAAAAATAATTTTTTATATAGATGTCAAATTTATTTATTATTTTTCAAATGATATGCGCAAAATTTAAACATCTTAAGATTATAAATATCATTCATCTTTAAATAATTGATATATAAATTGATTTAAAATGTGTTACGTAGTGTGTGGTATTATAAAATTTAGAATGGAAGTATTGATAATGTTCATTATCCCCTCGTTGAGCACGTGCAGAATTGTTGTTGGTCTTCCACCGTGTGATTACGACATAAACAGAATTTTTTTTTTTATGGTTTTCACATATGCCTAACCAAGTACGTCAATGTTTGCCACCTATACATAAGTGTTCGTATATTCGAAAATTTCCATAGAAGCTTCGTGTCGGCAATTATGTGCACGTTTGGTCTAGAATTTAGGGGCTTGGGATTATTTTATTTTATTTTGAAATAAAATCATACAATCTCATTCGAAAATTTAGTAGATAACTTGGCAAGTTTATGAGCTACAATGTTTGCTCGCTGTAAGTGAAACTGAGACTCCAGCTTGGTCTTTCCCAAAGCATTCTTCTTGCATGCATGCATCTTCAATCAAAACACTGTACTCTTACGCAGATTTCTTCTCAACTTGCAGCAACTTTAACTATAACATCTCCTTCTAGAACTACGTGAGGCAGTCCCAATTCTATGCATAGGATCATAGCTCTTCTAAGGGCACATACTTCAGCAATAATTGGCTTCATTATATGATTAAAGCTTGAAAATAAAGAAGCTAGAATATCACCTTCTGAATTTCTGATTATAACTCCTATTCCCACCTTCTTTTCCTTGTTAATCTACATAGCATCCCAATTGACCTTTACTCATGTTCCACATGGCTTCTTCCATTTTATCTGTTGTCTTACCGCAATACTTGGTTGATGATCAAACTACATATAGTTCTTGGTTGATTTGAAGTCTTGTAAATTTTGTTTAGCAGCTTTGAATAATTGTCTCAGGTTCTCAAAGCTTTGTTAAAAATAAGTGAATTTCTCCTTAACCATATCCTCTTCATAACATAAGCCACCAACTCAACATCTTCAACTTTTAATCTATCTGTAATTCTCTTCCACAGCTCCATAAAATCTACCTTGACCATTTTTTTCACTAGACTATTAGTTTCAGACCATACATCTGTTGCTTTTAGGGCAGCTCCAAATTGAATGAGCTTCTCTTCTTCTCTTTCACATATTGGGCAAAGATATGTATTAAGTATCTTCTTTTTTAATATGTAATATCCAACCTTGGAGGGATATCATGAGCTGCTTTCAAAATAAGGTGCTTGATAGAACCTAGAACACTGAGATTCCAGATTTGTTGCCAAACAGATTGTGTCTCAGAGTTGTTTGAACCCTCCCCTTTTAGCAATCTCACTCTATTTTGTTTTGCATGATATGCATTTTTTTTACTGTAAATATACCTGTAGAAGTGGGGTCCCAAATGATTTTGTCCTTAGCACCAGTGATGCTCAGTGGTATATTTCTCATAACTTCAGCTTCTTCCATTCTAAATATTTCATTTACTAATCCTTCCTTCCACTGCCTGGTTTCTTCTTCAATAATCTCACTTACTCTTGCATCACTATCCATAATTTTAACTTGTGATTGAACTCTATTGGAAGTTTGTATGGGCAACATTTATCATGCTATATCTTTATACTTCTACCATTGCCCTCCCTCCATGCCATACCTAAATTGATTAGTTTAGAAGATGACCACAATCTTCTCCATATCAGTGATGGCCTCGATCACAACTTTGCTTCTAGTAATGCCCCATTCTTGTAATACATCTCCTTCAATATTGCAGCAATTAGAGAAGTGGGATTTTGTATCAACCTCCAACATTGTTTGGCAAGTAAGGCCTTATTAAGACTTTCAAGATCTCTAAAGCCTAAACCTCCCATTTTCTTTGAATCACCCATCTTGTTCCAGCTTTTCCATTTAATTTTAGTTCCATTGTTCTTAAAACCTCCACCAGACCTTGGCCATCATGGATGTTATTTCTTTACAAAACTTCTAAGTTAGCTTAAATACACTAATGGAATAAGTTGGCAAAGCTTGTATTAAGGCTTTGATTAGAATCTCTTTCCTTGCTTGGGAGAGGAAGGTATTCTTCTTACTATTAATCTTAATCCACACCCTCTCCTTTAAGTGCCTAAAATTATTATACTTAGATTTACATACTAAGGATGATAAACCTAAGTATCTTTCATAACTTTCACATGTTTAAACTCCAGCAACTTGCAAAATTTGTGTTCTAGTAGCAACTTGAGTATTGGAAAATGCCCTGATGTCAACCTAAGTAGTTTTTGATTTGTTCAAAAAATGCCCTGATGTCAATTCATACTTGTTCAACATATTTTGAATATTTACCCATTCTCAAAGTTGAGCTCTCTCAAAGATGACACAATCATCCGCAAATAACAAATGGTTAATTCTCCCACCACCCCTTGTAATAGCAACTCCCTCAAATTCTCCACAGTTTTCAAATGCTTCTATAAATGCACTTAACATGTATGGAGATATAGGGTCTGTGACGCCCTCGACTCCCACGTATGGAAATGTGGGATCATGATGTCGAGATGCTGACAACATGGGTCACGCATTCTAATAACAAGTGCTAAGTGTATGCACATGCAACAAGTGTAAAAATAAAAGTTGTAGTGGATAAATTAAATTTAGTTGACTAAGTACTAGAATTTTAACTACAAGTCTTCCGAACTAAAATGCCTTCAAAAGTTATACAGTAATCTGATAAAAATATAATACAAACAAGGTACACAGCAAAATAGGTAACTCAAACCACAAAGAAGCAACCCCAGGTCACTCCTCTGGCGGAGCCAAAGCCTCAGGCTTAATGTCCTCATCTACAACAAAATTTATGGTTCCTTAAAACCGAATCGCAGGATGTCGAATACCACGTGAGATATGAATTTTAGTAAGTAATCAACCAAATAACCCACGAGATAAAAATATATTTAAACAACCAATATGTATGCGTGCACATGCTAAAATATGTATGAGCTCGAAACCATCATTTTCTCAAAATGATTATTTTTCAATGCATGTCAAAAATCTCATTTGGTCCAAAATCAAGTCCATTAAAATTCCAATATAAAATCCACAAATTTCCTAGAAAATGGTCCACATAAATCCTTTTATCACACCATTTTCCAAAAAAAAAAAAAAAAGCCCCAAATATCCATCTATACTATATGCTCCATGATCTCCCATATGGACCATCCACACACCCCGACTCCCTTTGTTACAACACAGGTAACAAACATGCGTGTGACTTCGTAACGAACGATGCACAGTTCCACACCCAGCGCGTTCGTAGCCAAGCATCCTCTAGTCCCTGCCAGTTGAGGAGTTACGGAGTCGGCACGAGAGCGTTACCATCTTATTTGATCCTGTTGTCGCTTAGCGATAACTCAAGGGACGTTACTCAGTATATTACGCTTCCGAATGACCAGAGGAGCTCTACCGAATGACCAGAGGAGCTCCACCGAATGACCAGAGAAGCTCCATCAAGATAATGCCCCATCTCAGCTTAGGGTTGTGATACGCACACACCCAAAAATCCATTCTCATATGAAAACTCAGTTTTCATCATAACACATGAACATGCATGAACACAATGATGAATGTCATGACATAAAACACCACATATAAAAATATCCAAACATGATCCAATTTCACAAACCACTTCTTCCTATCCAACCTGACCCCGATACTCCTCAGATTCAAGGTTTGGTACAACCAACAGATTGTAGAAAAAGTGTTAGCGTAAAAATATATTTAAATCTCAAAAGTTTTTTGGAAAAATTACTTACAATGACGAAAGGCAACTCTAGAAGATCAAAGGTCACACCAACAGTGACAGGGTAGAGGCAGACAGTGTTTTTCAAGTGTCATGGATTTCAAACTGAGAATTTTAAATGGGAGCTATGGGAGGCTTAGGTTGGCCATAGAGGGGCTCCTGAAGGTCAGTGGAGTTGATGGTGGTGGCCGTGGGTGGTGGTGCACAGAGGAGATCGACCAACTTTGATGAAAAGAAGCCGTGGGGGAGTGAGTGAAGGTGGAGGCACTGCTGGGGGTCGGGAGGCCAGGGGAGACTCACCAGGGAAAGGTGAAACTAATGGTGGTAGTGTGGTGGCCAGATGATGGTGGACGACAGCGGAATGGTAGAGAAACCATGGGTCTTGGTGGGCTTCATGGGGGTGAATGGTGGAGATTTAGGGGTTGAGCTTGGTGGAGGATGTTGGCCGGCACGAGAGGAAGCTATGGTGGTGGTGTCATTGGGTGGCGCAAAAAATAAAACACCAAATTGGCTACACATGCTAGTGGGGAGAGAGTGAGAGCATGGGGAAGGGAGGCTGGGGTGGGGGAGGTCGCCAGAGGGTGGTGGAGGTAGTGGGCTGGGCGGTGACACCAGGTGGTGGCCCACGGTGGGGTTGGGTTGGGTGGAAGGGACACACGAAAAAGAAAAAAGGGAAAAAGAAAAAAAAAGGGAAAAGAAATGAGATCTAGCATTTTCAACTCGAGGTATCAAAACTGATTCAACGAAAAAAATTTCAAAACGACAAGTTTAGTAAAATAATTTAAATGCAGTGACTAAATAAAATAAAATAATAAGATCCAATAATAAACTAATTTAAAATAAAGAGCATAATAAATAATGAACAATATTTAATAGCAATAAAACACTTTAAATTAAATTTCATAGTTAGAAGTAGTAAAATAATACCATATAAATCATCTAAAATTTAAAACAAAAAAGCCCATAATCTTAATAAATGAAACAATTATTTAATTAAAAATATATGTAAATACGGGGTATCACTGGGTCACCTTGCCTTACGCCTCTTGATGGCTTAATTATTTCCCCACACTGATGATTCACCAATACAGAATATGTTACTGTGGTAACACACTCCATAATTAAAGAAATCAATCTATCTCCAAATCCAAGCTTCCTCATGACAACCTTCAAGAAACACCATTCAATTATGTTATAAGCTTTTGACATGCCGAGCTTGAGTGCCATACTGCCTATCTCCCTTCTGTCTACATTTCATAGTATGCAATGTTTCATATGCTGCTGTGATATTATCTATTATAAGTCTTCGGGGATGAAAGTGCTTTGGCTACTTGAAACGATAGAGGGCAATATCTTTTTTAACCTGTTTGCTAGCGCTTTCGATACAAGTTTTCAAAATATATTGCATAAACTAATTGGCCTAAACTCACTTATAGCAGAAGGACTATTAACCTTATGAGTTAAAGCTAGATAAGAAAAGTTAATACCCAAATCTAACATTCCCTCATTTAAGAAACTCAAGATAGCTTGACATACCTCCCCACCAACTGTGCTCCACCCCATAGCCATCAGGCCTTGGAGACTTAAGTGGTGACATTTGCTTCAAAGGTGCCTCAATTTCTTTTGTTGTAAAGTCTTTTTCTAGTTCTTGATTCATAGACAATGAAATTTTTGGTGTAACTAATTCTAAACAGATAGCAATATTCTCCATAGTGGGATTTGTAGATTTGAAAAGTGAAGACACCTTTTATTTCTGGTTGGTCAGTCATTGTCTTGCCCTGTGAACCAGTGATCTTCTTGATCCAATTCTTTTTCCTTCTTTGACTAGCACATGTATAAAAAAACTTGGTGTTCTTATCCTCCAACTGGTAGCAATTTATTTTTGCTCTTTGTTTCCACTGCAAGTCTTCATGCTCGAGTAGTAGGCTAATCTTTCTTGAAGAGTTTTAATACAAGCTGCATTATGAGGACCTTCATGATCGTGCTCTCTTTTAATTCTATTGGTTAGCAAATCAATTTCCTTTTCTATTTCTTCTATTCCATTCAGGGTGAGCATACTCTTTGATAAACCATTCATGAATGTGATGCTGAGAGTAATTTATAATGTCAATGTCAACTTCCTTTTCCCAAAGCAGTGCCAACCCTCCTTTTCTGCCCATTAAATCCACTATTAAACATCATTCAAACCTCAACTTACCTTTGATTTCTTCAAATTTACTGGCAAGTAGTTTAGTTTCCATTAGAAAAACTACTTGGGGTCTCTTTTTCTTTATCTAAAGATAAAACTGTCTAGAGTTCTCAAGCTCTCAACAATTCCAACTCAAGTAATTTATGATGATTGGTGGGGCTGACACTCAACCACACCAATGATAAATAATTTTTTACTTCCTGTACCACTTCACTTCTTTTTTCTCTTTTTTGGATCCTTGCTTCATTACTAAAAGTTTCAACATTTTCTACTCTATGTTTGCCAGCACTTGTCAACAATGCTTCAATGATCTTACTAGAATTGCGTGATCTTCTCTTCTATTTCTCCAAATTAAGCCTTTTCCCTTTAGCTATGTTGTTCTTGTTGTCTTTTCGCATAGGATGAGTTTCTTCAGAGGCATTGACAACATTGGAGAGTGATTGAGCTGAATTATTGTATTCTTAATGCTTTTAGAACCAATATATCTTAATTCTTTCATTACTTTATCATTGGTTTTATATGGAAAAATGAATAAATCAAAGCTGTGATTTTAATTGATTAAAAGCATGAATTTCTGCTTGAATTCTACCAACTATTGATTACTGTGCATTATGGTCCATAATCTTTCTTGCTTTCCATTATCATTTGCTTTTGTACCATTGTTCTTCTTGTTCTTCATGTTCATAAAGTTTCTTGAGCTATCTTTCCATCTTTTGGGTTCAATCCATGAATCTCAAAAGATAGAAGCACTTCTTGCCATCCGTGAATGGAAGTTGTTCAAGCTAACCTTTCATTTGTGTTATTTTGTTGTTGAGTGTTTTCTTTCTTTAATCTCCATCTCCATTTTTCGTGCATGCCATGGTTCATTATGTTCATGCCTTGTTCATACTTTGTTTTGAGCTTTCCCACTATTCAAACACTCCCAAACCCATCTAACCTCATACACGGCCACACCAATCACCCCACATCATGCTCACCAAAACCGTGACTCACCATTGCCCTCCAACAAGCCACCAAATTTCCAAGCCCCAGCACCCACTTGCCGTCCAACCCATCCCTCATTTCCCTCAAACCTAGCCGCCACCTAAAAAAGTGGTCATTTGCCTTTCCATTAGCTAATTTTCCCTTAGTCATTTCGGCTAGCTACCATCTCACCAACGGGTCCCTTAATCCATAAATGCTAACCATCCATCCTATTGCCCCATCAACCTAGGATGACCTTAAACCGCCACCTCAAAAGGATGCCTAGACAACTTACTTTTCCAAAAGGCCAAAAAGCAAGTTGTCCACCCCTAATTTCGGAAAACCTAACACCACTACACAAATTGTTTTTCCAAAAGGCCAAAAAGCAAGCTTTCCCATTTCTTTATTCCCATCCACTCGGCAATCCCTCACCAAGAACCAGCCCTACTCATCTTGCCTTTTCCTTTAACAATTCGGCACCTACCCATCACTCACATGGTCCCTTTTAGCTTACCTCCACTCACCTACACATCATTAAACCCAAGCCCCACTTGCTGGCCAACAAAGCTCCCTTTTCCACGAACCCTAGTCCACTTACCTAAAAGGGTCACTAGACAACCTTGCTTTACTTTAGGTAAAGTTGTCTCCACCCATTTCGGGAAACCCTAGCCGTCCACTAAAAGAGCCCCTAGACACCTTCCTTTAACTTTAGCTAAAGCTGCCCCACTCAAATAAGGAAACCCGTGACTCACCATTGCCCTAAGCCATCCAACTCTAGCCGACACCTATGAGTGGTAACCAACCAAATTGCCTTTCCACTAGTTAACTCACCCCTCATCATTCGGAAAACCCTACTTTCCCACTACCCACGTGAAGCCTTAAGCTCTTAACCCTAAACCAACACCCCACCGATTACTCATGCCACCTCACACTTAGTCCAAAAACCCTAGATGCCCCAATACCACACGAATCATCCTTGCTTCCACTTTTAGCTCAACCAAGCCGCCCACTAAAGAGGTAGGCTAGACCCCCTCTTTCCTTGATGACAAGTTTACCCCATCCACATATGGAAACCGTGTGACTCACCATTGGCCTAGCCATCATCCTTCCTTCCATCTTTTTAGCAAAACCATTCGGCCAACACAAAAGAACCACACTAACCATATCACCTTGTGCTTCCATACACTACATGGATCCATACGCTTAGGATACCCATAATCATCCCTCCCACCACAAAAACAACAAAACTTCATCAACCTAAGACTCTCCATGGCCGTGTAAGCTCAAGGCCAAGCAAGTTAGTTAGGCTCATTCGGTCATCATCACCACAAGGCTTGGAGCTGGAAAATTCTGTTTTGAGTAGAGAAACACTTAGAATTCATTTTTTCCATTGATTTTCATTTAGATTCGGAGAAGAGGTTTCAGACAACCAATCATTCAAGCAACTACACATTCTCCACTGGATCATTCACTCAAATTGCAGCACATTGAAGAACTCCTTGAGGATTCCAATTGTTACTGCAGCTCATCCTCCTCCACTAGCTCGAATCTTCATCTCCATTCAATTGTCTTGATCATTTCTTTCCCTACTTGCTATTTCATTTCAGTTTTAAGTTTCTGCATTATTTTGGAGATTTTTGGCTTAGAAATTTGAACGATTTTTCTGTTATTCATTTAGTTCATGTTATTTATTTTTATTGTTTCATTAAGTTTTCATTTTAATAGTGATTACAATTACTATGGTTTAATTTGAGAATTTGTGATTTAGATACAATGATGAACCCTAGAACATTGATTTTGGGGCTTTTCAATTTTCAGTGCATGTTTTGTCAATTACTTTCTAATCTAGTTTAATTCTTAATTTATTTTATTAATTTCTGAGTTTAATCTATTAGTTATTTACATTTCAATCCGACAATCAAAAATCTAAAAATATGAATCTAGTCCATGACTAGTAACCTCTTCCATCCATTGCACATATCATCCTCTTGTTTTCTCTTTGTGAAGTTTTTCACATTTTTTAACGAGTTTAATTTTAAGTAACTTTCCCTAAGGAGACGATCTAGGAATTTATTCCTAATTATTACACGATATCCTCCTGCACTTGGGATAGCATTAGTGCTACTCATTTTTGAGTGAGTCAGAGAGCTTTCCTTTTTCATATGACATCACTTGCTAACCACATATCTGGCTTATATCTATCAGGCCCATGATTACACGCCTCTCTTCCAAGCCCATATTCCCATTATTGTTCTTTTTTTTTTTCCCCATTTCCCGTTGTCTATCTAACTGAATTTTTGGAACAGACTCACAATTTGAAACCTTAACTATCTTCTCACCTCTTAATATCATCTCCTGATTTTTAGGCAGTAATTGATTCTGATCAATCTCTTCCAAAATTGCTATCTTTTCCACCAATTTTGCATCTTTCAAAAAAAATCTTGAACTTCCCAAATTCTTTGATGAACTTTGTTATGACCCCCTATCATATTCTGCATTTTTTTTCCATAATGTTCACCTCCCATTAGATCAGACGTTTCCCTTCTCAAATTTGTGTAAGCATGCAGCCATGTCTCGTATTGAGATTTTCTTGAATTGCTCTATTTTGCCTTGTACCCCATGTACCAATTTGCCACACTTAAAACATACTCGAGGTAGTTTCTCATACTACAGAGGAACCCAACTCTTCTTTCCTAGTAGATTAATAGTTTTACCTCTAGAATGGCTCTACACAGGTCGATTTTTATACAGACTCTGAGGTAACTTCCCAACCCAATTCCATCTTCCTTAACATCTATTGCCTTCACCAGGCCAATGGTTTTACCAATTTCTATTCCTATCTCTCTGGTCATGCACATCAGTGGGAGATCATGCATTTGGATCTAGAATTCCTTAGAATCAAAACTAATCAGCTTTGGGGGTGTTAGTCCATCAAAGAGTTTGAGAATAAAAAGACTATTATGAAATAGCCAAGGTTTCCCGACAAGTACTCTATTTCAATCCATATGCCCTTTGAAGCTTATGGTATATAGATTTGGGCTAATATCATGGAATACAAAAGCCTTTCTTATTCTTCATATTTTGGCCATAGTTGATCTCACTATCTGCTTCCCAACCACATGGCCAGAACACAATTTTCCTACCAAACTCTCTTCTCCCTTCTTCAGCACTTCATCCATAATATCTGTGTCCATGTTTATCACTAAATCTTCTTTCTCAGTAAGCCATAATTGTGACCATAATTCTTCTAACTCTTCCATATTTGCCCTACATAGACCTAGTTATGAACTTGACCTATTGGACTTTCCTGTAACTGCTTGGTAGAAATTCAATGGATGAATTTCTTTAGACTTTAGGAGAGTTATGAAAACCTGAAAAGGTTTCACGATTTAAGTTATCGCTTAGGTTTTAGTCTATCAGCATAGTCAATTTCTTATTGGCTATGGTGACAAAAACTTTAATTTATTTATTTGAGGTAATTAAGAGTATTAGATTAAGAAACGGTTCTAGTCATTAGTCTTAGATGAATATTTAGGATTTTACAGCGTAATAATACAATTTTCATTTTCCGGATGATAATTGCTTGGAAATCTTTTTCATTTGTTCGGGGCACTTAAGAGTCAAATTTTGAAAAATGAATTGCACCACTAGGTTCATATGATTATTTAGAATTTTATACTACAATGTTTACTTTTGCCTTTTTCGGAGCGAATAATTCATGGTATAGCTATGTTGCATCTAGTCCAGTCGATTTTCAAATCGCGGTGTGTATTGTCTAAATCAGTTTGGAGAAGTTTTATTTGGACCCTTGGAAAGATCAAACACACTTGGTGAATAGTGTAAGACACTTGGCACTAAGAGGAACCATGAGATGTAAATGTGAAGGGAAGGAAGGAAAATCAAGCGCTGTGATCTTGCCACCAAATCCAAACACTATTCCATCCAACCAAACACTTTGTATCAAACCAAAGAGGGTTTTAACCCTAGTGAAACCCCAAACCATTGAAATTCAATTGAAATCCTAAAACTTTGGTGGTTTTAGCTTAGTGATTAATCACTTGATTAAATCCTATTTTTGGCTGGTTTTAGCTTAGTGATTAATCACTCGATTAAATCACTTTCATATACTATTAACCACTCAAATTCATGTGATTACACTCTAGTTTATTCATTTATATCTTGGTAATTTCATTGGGCCAAGAGAATTTGGATTTGGGCTTATTGGAACCGAAACCCCAAACCAAAACCTTTTTAAACCCTAAGGGAGGCCCAATCGGTTTAGGCTCATTAAGGCCCACGGAAAAGTGCCATCAAGCCAAACCCTCTTTAGGAAGCTTCCCTCCACTACCCTAGGTGTACTATGGCTGCCAGTTTCAGCCCTCCCATCACCCAAAACCACCATGTCGCATGACAGCTTCAAGGTTGACCATGGGCTATTGCCCACGATTTTGCCCCTAGTTTTGGTTGAAATAATTCCATAAAATGGTCATCCTCACATCCCCCATCAGCTCTATAGTCCTATATAAGTCATCCATGCCAGCCCCTTCAAGTTTGTGTTGCTTTCATTTCACTTTCTTGGAAGAAACTCGAGTGGAAGTTTTTGGCAATGTTTCTAGCTGATCCTTGAATTTGTCTAAGCCTTTGTAGGTATAGTCTCACGAAAATTAATTCATATGAATTGCTCCTATTTTAGTATAGTTTCCATTTATGTATTTTTTGTGGAGTATTGGTTTGTAAAAAGTTAGTTTGAACACATAGAGGTCATGCTGGGCGACATTTTGGATGATGTTGTGAGCTTTCGGTGTTTTGATGAACTTTTTGTTAAAGTTAGAACTTGATATTGATATGATGAAATGATAACACGTTTTTATACATTTTATAAGTTGATCCAAAGCATGTTAGCATTTTTATTTAGGAGTTATGCATATTTTTTTTGGAGTTGAAACTGGAACATACAAAATAGTTTTTGTTTCGAGGTTTTGATGAGTTTTGGTTCTTAAACCCTAGTCCAATGGCTATGAAATTCTTATATGATGATTCTAATACTTTCATTTAGATGTTAAGAGTTCATTTTTAATAGATTTGGTTTGACTAATTATTGAGAGCATATTGTGCATGAAAAGTTTCGGTTATAGCTAAATATTGAAGCTTTCAGGTTGCTTGAGTTTTTGTGAAAATTTTGCCATATGAGTTTTGGATTTAATGGTAGGATCATGTTTAGGACTAGATTATTAAGTATATATTTTTTTTCTTTAAGGTTTACATGATGGATATTTCGGTTTTAATGTGTTTGTTCTAAGTCAAGAACACATGATACTCGTTTTGGACCTTATGAGCATGCCAAGTAGTTTAAGTCTTGATTTTGTGTTTTTGGTTGATATTCAATCATGGGTGCCACTTAGGTCAGATTTTTAAGCATGCAAAGAGAGAGTTTATGGAATTTTGGAGTCCTTAGTGTTTATTGGAAAAGTGTTAGATCAAGTGCATTAAGAAGTATTCTATTTGTCTAAGATTTAGTGTCTTGATGCTTTTCCTGGCATGAGGAGATTTTGGTTTTTGTAGAGTGCATATTTTGTGTTCTTAGTAAGATTTTGACATAAAAAAAAAAAGATGTGATTTTTACATGTTGCATGAATCGGTTTGAGCATGATAGTTGAGGTTTGAAAGAATTGCTACAAAAATCAAGACTTTTGCCTTAAGTATGTTTTGGCCATTGCTTGGTTTATATGGTTGTGATTTGTTTAAAATTTTTCTAATTACATATTTAGAATTAGGAAAAAATTTACACGAGAAATTTAAATTTTGGTAGAATTTAGAATTGGTATGCAAAACCCTTAATTTAAGGGCAAAATTGTCATTTCTCACAAGTAGAGGGGTAAAAGGGTAATTTTCCCATAAGTCAGTAAATTTTTATGTTACTAAGTGTTTAATGAGATATTCTAACCCTTAGAAATATCTTGTTTTCAGTTCATGCATTTTCACGCTATTTTATACGTTATGCTTAATCACTGTAAGTTAGCCTCTAACTTACTTTTAGGATATTTGTGTCTATGTAGTAGTAAGAAAACCATCATTTATGTCTGCTATGCTTATTATAAAGGTTATGTTATGCCATGGCATGATTTACTCCCTAGTACATATTTATCTTTTACAAGTGATGCTATGCCATACCATTAGTCACATATACATGTCACGTCTTGTTTTTCCATGTCATCTATCGCATGATCATTTACTTCATGTCAAGTTATGTCACAAGCATAGAGTATGTCATGTAAAATAGTATTTTCAAGTTAGTAGTATTTTATTTTTATCACAACCCCAAGTGCTAGGATGAGGCATTATCTTAAAGTGTTTAATCTGGTGTGAAATTTCTTGGATTGACAAAGTACCATCAACAGGCTTCGAATGGGACCTAAGTAACTAGTTGTCAGCGCGGAGTCAAGCACCAAAGCTGGTGGTGCCAATCACAGTTCAATTACATGTTATACGTACTTATAACTGGTACAGATACTTATTATGGAATCATACATTACATAGTCACAGCAGGTGTAGATACTTATGGTGTGATGCATATGCTAACGTACTCACAACTAGTGCAAGTACCTGTGATGTGATGCGGAACTAGCAGAGGCACATGGCTTAAGGGGACCTGTGTAGCATCCACATTTCATATTTATATCAGATTATTATTGAACAATATTCTAAGTTCATGTTTAGTTCAAGTCAGCTCCTATTTAGTTTTATGTTCAGTTCATGGTCAATTCATGTCATTCTCATTCATGTTCACATCATCATTCATGTTTTTTTATTGTCATGCATGCATTTGTATACTATTAGTTTAAGTTGGTTGTTAACTTGCTAAGATTTGTAATCAAATCTCACTTGATAGTCCCAACTACCACCCCCTGGAATGGTAGATCATGTGTCAAGATGTGGAAATTCAACAGAGGATCACTTGGAGGAGGTTGATTAGGATCATGGCTATTTTAGCAGAGTTGTAGGAGTGACTCATCGATCTAACTTAGTAGTTATGTCTTTTTATTACTATACTTAAGGAGCGTGTCTCTAGTACTCATGTTGTTTTAGACTCTTTGGACAAACACTACAACTTTTGAATGCCTATTATATATGATTATGAAGTATGCTTACATTATTTTGGGATATGTTATATCTGGTACATAGTATTGCTCAAAGAAAAAGAATTATTCGCTGCAAATATTGCATATTTTAAGTTGCATGCCAGGTACATTACATCTTTATTTATCATAAAAGGGGGTAGGTAATTTTGTGTTGCATATCCTAATACTTCGTGCTTTGCCAAATCCGAAGCGGAGCCTAGGGGCATCACAAAGTGGTATCAAAGCATTACATCTCTGGGTTAAACCCACATGTCCCTAAGAATTGTACTAGAATATAGGATTGAGATTTTAGTCATTTTTTAGGCTGGAATTTCCTAAATATAAGAGTTAGTGCATGAAGTTGATACATGTAAACATATGTTTTAGGAAGTAACATATGACCCATAGTAGAACACCTAGAAACCCTGTGCAGATAACTACCAGGAAGAAAAGAATCCTTTAAGGGGCGGAGGGCAAAGAATAGCTAAAATTGCATGTTTTTTGACTGATGTGCTTAGACATCAGGAACAACAGCAAGTGCACGTACCTAGACTAGAAGTTAGTGGTTGTTCCTATGAAAAGTTTCTGGTTCATCATTATCCAAACTTTTCCAATAACGAAGGGCCCCTGAGGGTAGAAAAGTGGATTATCGATCTTGGAAGGACATATGAGATTTGTGGATGTACGGTGGGCCAACAAGTACTATACACTGGGTACCTTTTTCAAGGAGAAGTTGCATTTGATGAGATACACGGATGCAACTTCTAACGAGGGAGTTAGGAACGCTAGCTACTTTGACTTGAAGAAGATTTAAGGAGGAGTTTTACAACAAATTCTTTTCAAATTCTATCAAACAATAGAAGGCGCAAGACGGTGGAAGTTTGCGTCTTTGTCACAAGGTAGCTTAACTATGGAATATTACGTTGTTAGATTCATGGGTTAGGGAGGTTCGTACCTCACATGAATTCTACAGAAAGGATGCAAGCACATAAGTTCCAAAGAGAACTTCAACCAAGGATTTGTAGCCAGAATTGAGAACTACAAAGAGTTGGTAAACATGGTTGCGATAGCAGAGGCAGAGCAGAGAGGTCTGGACACTTGGATTAATTCTATACTAAAGAAGGTCATGTCATTTTCTACAAGCAGTAGTGTCGAGAAGAAAAGACCTTTTTCTAGTCTAGCAAAGGGTAAAGGAGTAGTGATGGGAAGGTAGATGCTGTCTTCCAAACCTGCATTGTGTGAAGTGCGGCAAACTTCAGAGAATGTCGTTACGGATAAGGAGTCTGTTTCAGATGCAGAAAACCCAGACACATGATCAAAGAATGTCCCAACATGGTCAAAGATGGGATGTCTACATTACGTACTTACAATAGGTGCAAATACCTATGGTGTGATGCGTATGTTAACATACTCACAACTGGTGCAGATACCTATGATGTGATGCGGTACCAGCAGGGGCACATGACTTAAGGGGACTTGTATAGTATGCACATTTCTTGCTTAAATAATTAGCTTATTATTGAACAAGATTTCAAGTTCATGTTCTGTTTCATTTTCAATTTCATGTTTAGTTTATGTTAGTTCAATTCACATTCAGTTTTTAGTTCATGTAAGTTTAGTACATGTCAGTTCAATCCACGCCAGCTTTCAAGTTATGTCAACACATATCATGCTATTTGTCAAGTCATGTCACTCTCATTCATGTTCATGTCTTTTTACTATCATGCATGCATATGTATACTACTAGTTTAAGTCAGTTGTTACCTTGCTGAGATTTGTAATCAAATTTCACTTAATAGTCTTAGCTATCATTCCCTCCCGGAATGGTAGATCATGATTCAGGATGTGGAAAGTCAGTAGAGGATCACTTGGAGGAGGTTGATTAGGCTACGATTGACGAGGAGGAGCTTATCACTTAAGTGCTCCAATTTTTAGATAAGATCATGGCTCTTTTAGCCAAGTTAAACGAGCGACTCATCAAGCTAGCTTAGCAGTTTATGGGCCTATAGATAACTTCTACTTTACTACTGTTTTAAATCATCATTTGTTTTAAAAAGCATAAGCATATAGAAAAAGTACAAGAGGAGGAGAGTTCATATTAGGGCGGGGGCAGAGGAAGAAATCCCAGTGGGGGCATGGAGCGGGCTAGTTCTAGTGGGGCCTCGCTCCACCCCCGCCCCCGCCCGCTACTTATATATATTTTATATAAATATATTTATATTTATAAATATATGTTATTAGTTTTTAAATTATGATCATATTTACAAATCTAAATTTACAATTTGAGTAAAAAAATGTATTTTTGTTCACTTTTAAACCTAGGAATATTTTTGGGCCCAGTGGGCCATAAACACTATTGGAGTGGGCGAGGGGCAGGGCAAATGAGGGGTCTGTCCCTGCCCTTGCATGGTGGGGTGCGGGGGTGAAAATCCTACCTTGCCCATGCGGGAGTAGGATGTGTGGAATGGTCGACCCCGCCCCTGCATGGGCGAGCAACACCTCTAGTTCATATATCTATATTTTCATAATATTTAATAGTTACTCATTTAATATCAATATTTTCAGATTGCTACGTTTTGGACATTGGGAATTTGAGAATAATATAACTTATTTTAATAATTTAGGAAAGAAAATATAAAAAAAATGAGAAATAGAGAATCAAAAGCACATACATTATTCTCCAAAACTAGAATTCCAGGTCGGTAGAAAGGAAACAGGATCATAGAGTTAGAAGGAAAAGATAAATGATATTTAAAGTTTTAGAATGTGCAAGCCTGTATCTTTTTGAAAAAATAAAGTAAATTTGAAACTCACTTAAAAAGATTATTTTTTTAATAGTAAACTTTATTTTTTTTTCAAAAGAGATTGCAAGCTTTCCACACCCTGAAATGTATCCAGTGTCCAAGAAAAAAGCAATCCCAACTCTAGTAGCTGAATTGCTGGCTGACACTGATGGGGTCATCAACTTCATCAGCAATAGTCAGCGTCTCCTTGCCAAGGAAAAGCTCTTGCAGGTTGTACGGCCCCACATCAGAAGAGGGTCCATTCCAAAGAGCCTTTGCAAATTCTTCATGGATTTTCTCTGTTGGATGGAAAGAATCCCACCACACGTAATCTCCTACATGGTCGCATAACTCGTAATCTGGGACATCCTTTGTGCCTCCACAGTTGAAGATGCCTCCATATGGTCCGGTTCCACAGCAAGCATTCACACCATCCTTGAAACCTTCACATATCAAAAGTTTGTGACAATTTTCATTAGATGTTTGATCTCTTACACTACTCTTTGCAGCTTTTGTGCATGGCTATACATTTAAGAGGATCATCGTTGTGAGGACAAATATTCATGAGTTGTGCATTACTTGATGGCAAATTTCATAAATTTCATGATCCATTTGTGAGATAAAAGAGAATTGTCGTTCTTCATTTTATATTTTGTCATGCACAGTCATACATGCTGATGTGATACGTATTAAATCATTTAGAATGTGTTCCATCAATAAGCGCCATTAGAACTGATAAAATTTAAGGGAAAAAGTATCATTTCTAGAGATAGAACTACCATGCAAATTTTTTATGCTCTTATGATGTTTGTATTTTTTAATGAATTAGTCCTGCAATTGGGAAGGTAGAACAAACTAACCATATTTTGAGGGGTTAATTATTCTGTCATGGAGCCAATCATAGAAGTTGGAGTTGCGATACTTGAATCCTCTCAGTAGATGTTCAAGGCTTGTCAGAACAGCTTTTAAAGCATTATTATGTGCTTGTGCAAGTGCACATGCAACTTCAAAGCATCCACCCTCGCTGGCCTTTGGGTTTAGAGCTCTAAGTGCTGGCAAGCAACCTAGTGGAGACAAACTCAGAAACCCAAATAATTTTCTTGCTCCTTTTTCATACAGCACCTGAATGATTCACAGATATATGCAGTAAGAAACCTCAAATCAGTTAGAAAACAAAGGACATCTGTACAGCTGCTGCTGCCTTAAAATCTTCCTGAAGGAAAAAAGGCATACTTGGATTGCCTGAGTCAAGTTCCCAATGGCCATCCCAATATATTGTTCTGGGTTATAATTTTCCTGCATTTTTGGATTGCCTAGATAGCCACCCATGTAATCATTGCTTCCAATACTAATGAAATAAACAGCTTCTGAGACAATCTCCCTTGCTCTGGCATCTCCTAACTTTTCTGTCAATGATTTTTGAACCTCCTCGAAAAATTTCACCTGTGTCTGAAGATCTATCACCCAATAACAACATCATTTCCACTGATTTAGGAAGTCAATGGATGACAATGATCTCTTACATATAATATAAGGAACAGAACCCAGATTTTTGCTAACAAAACAAATAAACAAAAAAAAAAAAAGAAAAAAAAGAAAAAGAAAAAAAAAGACACGAGTGAATTTGTTACCAGTCCTTGATTGGTTTCTGGGAGGACTCCAGCCCCACCAGAGGCAAAGTTAACACCGTTGAAGAATTCAGCTGAGGGTTGCAAAAATGGAGGAATGCTTGGCAACGTTGCATATTCAGCTGTATTAGGAAGGATAATTAAGCATGTTAGCTTATCTGTAAAAAAAAGATTGAGACAAAAAGGGTCGAAAGTTCTTGGAGAACCATGTTTTTATCCATTACAAGATGGTCTAGTAATCATTTCATTTATTTTGATCCTTTCTTTTGTTGGACAGGAAATCATTAAAACATATGAAATCCAGGCTTATGGGGAGTTGAAGATAAAGCTAGAGTGGTTGGAGATGAAATATTGAATGGGAATGTTGTAGCTTCTAGTGGCATTATTGGAAGCAGCCCATTAAATTGGCTTATATTATGCGCAGCAAAAATGGTAGTCCAGTGAAATTTCGTGGCCTTTTTCACGACTTCCCATCTCTCGTTATATATCAATGAAGCAAAAGAGAATCAGGATTACCTATGAAATCTACAATAACACGGCCATCAGAAAAACGCCGTGTAGGTTCTGCAAAGTGGCCATTCTGTCCATATGGCTTGTAATTTGCTCGGTTCTCAGGAATGGTGTTGATGTGGTTATTATTGCCAGGATACACAGTGGAGTCTCCGAATATGAAGAGGGGACTACTCTTCTTCTCCACTAGACTACCATATGCCTTGCAGCCAATTGAGAATGCTAGAATTACAAAGATGATGGAGTGATCCAAAATGGTAGATGAACCTTGCCATGCAGGTAGAATGCAGGCTATCACTTCCTTTTTTTTTTTTTTTTCCCTCTTGTTCGTAAATAGTATTACAACTTGTATAAAGTTTTATTGTAATATGTTACTTTATTTTGTCCTTTCATGTAATTACACTCATTTTACTTTACTCTTTGTAGTATAAATACCTTGTAATATTTTGTAATACTCATTTATTCGGAATATACACAGAAGTATTTTTCTTCATGTATTTTACATTTAATGTGGTATCAGTTTTGGAGAAAGTCTTCCTCCACACGCCTCTTTCGTGTTTTTCACTTTACTCTTCTCATGGCTTCAAAATCCTCTTCTTCCATGGACGAAACAACTAGTCATTTCTTCCTTCATCCAGGAGACAGTCTTGGAACTATTCTTGTTATGCAATCACTTACTGGTGATAACTATCACTCATGGTGTCGATCAATGCACATAGCGCTCTCCGCGAAGAACAAGCTAGGGTTCGTCGATGGATCCATCCTCAAACCTTCAGATTCTGCCAATCCAACGCTTCCTTCTTGGTTGCGCTGTAATAACATGGTAATTTCATGGGTTCTCAACTCCGTTTCATATGAGATTTCTGCTAGCATTCTTTACATTAATACGGCACATGAGATCTGGAATGATCTCAAGGAGCGATTCTCTCAGAAGAATGGCCCCCGTATTTTTCAATTGCAAAAGTCGATTTCGACTCTTTCTCAAGGCCAGTTGACTGTTAGTGCCTATTTTACTAAGTTGAAAGGTCTTTGGGACTAATTAATCAATTACAAACCGATTTCGGTTTGTTCTTGTGGAGCTGTTCATACACTCAATTCCTATGTTCAACAAGAACGCATACTTCAATTTCTTGTTGGTTTGAATGAGTCCTATACATCTGTTAGGGCTCAGATCCTCTTAATGGATCCTCTGCCTCCTCTTAACAAGGTTTTCAGCCTTGTCTTACAAGAGGAACAACAACGTACGATTTGTATATGTGACGCCCCCAGATTTCGCTTGGGATCGAACGAACATCTGAAGCATCAGGACATGCAACACTTGGTTACCTGCCCTCGTTATGGCATGTAAGATGCAATGTTCCTAACATGCATCTAACATTATGCAATATTCGCAGCGGATAATTTTTTTTTCTTGAGCAATACTATGCACCAAACTTATAATATCCCAAATAGTTAAATCATAATCCAAACATACTTAACAAAATAAACATCCATGATTTCAGTACGAGTCTTAGAAGATTGTAATCTAAAAAACATGGGAGACCATACTCCATATTTACATTACCAAAATACACTATTGTGAAGTTCGTCGAGTAACTCGCGTAACTCGACTAATGAGGCTAGAATACTGTCCAAAAACTAACTATGAAAGTTGTAAGCTTCGTGTCGTGTCTACGGCGTCTAGTCAACCTCCTTCAGTCTACCAACGTTCGCTCCCTGTACTGATCTTGACACATTGCCTACCATTCAAGGGGAATGGTAGTTGGGACTACCTCGATGAGATTTGATTACAAATCTCAATAAGTTAACAGGAAACTCCCACACAAGTTAATTTATGAATGCATGGCAGTAAAAGCATGAATGCATAATTAAAGTTGTAAGTAAGTATAGCATAATTTGACATATAGCATGGCATAACTGAAATAACCTGAACTGAAACGTGAACTGAACTTGAACTTAAAATATAACATGGGCTAGCAACATAACACGAACGTGAGCTTGAAACATAATATGGACTTGAATCATAGCATGAACGTGAACATACATAACATAAACATGAACTTGAATTTAATATAAATATGAGCATAACATAATATAAACGTGAATTTGAACATAACATGTACGTGAATATAACATGACATGAACGTGAACTTGAAACATAACATGAACATGAACATAACATAACATGAACGTAAGCTTGAACATAACATAAACGTGAACATAACATGATATGAACATGAACTTGAAACTTAACGTGAACATGAACATAATATGTACGTGAACTTGAAACATAACATGAACATGAACATAACATAACATGAACGTGAGCTTGAACATAACATAAACGTGAACATAACATGATATGAACATGAACTTGAAACTTAACGTGAACATGAACATAATATGTACGTGAACATAACATAACATGAACTTGATCTTAAACTTATTTTTATCTCATGGGGTCTCCATGATTGCTTATTCTTATCTCATGGGATTACCATGATTGCTTATTCTTAATTTCTTGACATGAACTTGGAATCTTATTTAATAGACTTAATTAATAACGTGACCATATGGGTGCTACACGGGTCCTCTTGAGCCGTGTGTCCCTGCAAATTACCGCATCACAACACAGGTATCTACACCAGCTGTGAGTGTGTTAATATGTACTCCATAGTTGTTGTGGCTCCACGTATTCTACGTGTCACAATTGCTGTGTCTCACGTAGTGTATGCTCCACAGTTGTTGTGGCCCCATGAATTGTTTGTGCCACACTTCCTGTGAATACACATAAAAATAAAACATGGCACCATCGGCGTTAGTGCCTGGCTCGCTCCGGTGACCAGCTAATTAGGCCCATTTCACAACCTGTTGACTGTACTTCGTCAACCTAGGGAATTTCACACCTATTTAGACACTCTAGCCTGAACAAAAGAGTTTCACTAGGATATTACCCCATCCTAGCACTTAGGGTCATGATTGACATGAATAACTTAACATAGACGTGATCTGAAATTTGACTTAACATAAACTTGATCTGACTTCTTTACTTAACATGACATACTTGTAAAAGTCAATATTACATGATATGACATACATGTAACATATGGCATATTTAACATGGCATACTTATAACATATAGCAATATATGACAGAATAGATTCTGTAACAGATAAATATTCATGACAGAATAAATCATGCATAATAGATAAATATGTAATGACGTGGCATGGCATGACATATATGATAACATATATACATAAATTGTAGTTCCCTTACCCATCATACATACATAATAAACTGATAGCAAGTTAGAAGCTAACTTACCTCGATCGTCGCGTTCTATGAGAATAAAGTGCGAAACACGAGGAACTGTAAGAAGGTATTCTAAAAGTTAAAAATTTAATTACTAACAATTAGAAACATGAAAATAAGCTAACTTAGAGTAAAATTACCATTTTACCCTCTACATGTGAGAAAATGACCATTTTACCCCTAACTTAAGGATTTCACATCCTAACTCCAAAAATTTTCAAAATTTACATTCCTCATGTAAATTTTGTCCTAAACTCAAATATTAACTCAGAAAAATTTAAAACAAAACACAACTATTCACTATGGCTGAAACATCCATAGACCATTTCTCTTGATTTTTGTTGCAATTCCTTCCAACTTCAAAACTAATGCTTAAACCAAAATTTTGCAACAAACATCTTCCAATCCTAAGTTTAAAACCATACTTAAAATATCCATTTAGAAAAAGCTAATAATCAACATCAAACTTTTTTTGTAAAAAGATCCAAACACTTGAATCATAAGCTTTGACCCTAAATCAAAACATCTCCAAAAATTCCAAAAGTCAAATCTTACTTCTAACATATTCATACATCATCTTAATATCAACCATGCTTTAAATCCATCAAACTAAAGTCACCAAAATCACAAAATAACACTTGGAGTTTTTGGTTTTACACTTAATCCAAAAACAGAAACTTTTTCCTCAACTAGTTTTGATAAATCTCTTGATCCATGGCTTACAAAGATGAGATCTTCAAACTAAAATATCAAATGGTTGAAAAATGTGTCTTAAATAGGATTCAACCATCAAACTTAAAATCACATGGCTAAAAATCAATAAAACATGGATCTAATCCAAAAACATCAAATCTTAGGCCTAACCAAAATCCTCTTGCATAGAAAAATCATATATTTGAAACTAATATTAAATATCTTGAAAATAACATCCTAACATGAAAATAAGAGACTTAGGATCATCATATAAAAATATCAAAGCGTTTAGAGTAAGATCAAACTTTAAAATATTCAAACTTTCTCCAAATAAAAACTGTTTTGCCACTTCCAGTTTTCAAGTTTCTAGATCTAAGAAAATCTATCATCAAAAGCTTTAGTCATGCAACAAAACCTCAATGAACACTCTTAAACACATGCTAAAAACACTCCATAAAATGTTCGAACCAAGATATATCCATTAGCTTGGTCAAAAACTTCAAAACATAACATACTCTCCAGATTGAAGACCAGAATGACCTTTCCATGGCTAAAAATACTTTTGGCCAACCAAATGACCATGGAATGATACGAATAATATATCTATGGAAACTATACTCAAAGAGGAACAAATTTTATGAAGGAGTCATTATGTTAAAATACTTAAAAAGGGTAAAAAATATCCACGTAAAAACACATAGAAAACTGTCTGAGACAGCTCTTTTGGGTTTCTCTCTAAGAACGGGGTGAAGAAGTGATGAAAGGGAAGTAAGTGTGACTTGCACGACTCAAGAATTTTGTAGGGGAAAGATATGGACCTGAATGGCTATTGATTGGAGGTAGATATGTGACATAAAGTGGAGAATAGTGAAGGGAGAGGATAGCCTGCAGAAGCTGTGAGGTATGGAGGTTGATGGGATGGGTTTCTCCATCTCATCAAGGCGCTATTGGGTGCAGCCAAGGGTAGTGGATGGTCTGCCATGTGAGGGAGGAAACTTATCCAAGAAGCCTCGCCAAGGTGGCCAATTTCGTTGATGGGCCTTAACCAAATGGGCTTCAATTTGGGGTTTAAAGGAGGTTTGGTTAGGGTTTGAGATGCTATTAAGCCCAAATCTAATTTTTCTTGACCCAATCAAATTTCCAAGGTTTAAAATGTTGGATAAAGATTTCATAACAATAATTTGAGAAATTAATAGCATGTGGAAGTGATTTAATCAAGTGATTAAACACAATGCTAGAAATTGGATCAAAAAGGATTTGAAGGCCAACTTTAAGGTTTGGGGAAACCGTTTAGGGTTTCGGTTTCAACCAAGTTTTTGGGGTTTCAATTGAATTTCAACCATTTAGGGTTTCACTAGGGTCAAAACCCTCTTTGATCTGGGTCAATTTGGTTGATCAGAAGGGAAAGGTTTTACTTAGGTGGCATGATTTCACACCTTGATTTCCTTCACAAATCCATCTAATGGTTCCTCTTTATGCCAAGTATCTAATACTATTCACTATGTGTGGCTAAGATCTTACCAAGTGTCCAAATAAAACTTCTCTAACCTAATTTAGACATTCCACACTGTGATTTTGAAAACATTGCACTTAGTACGCTTATCGAGGTTACTATTCACTAAAAAAAATGTATTAAACTTAGTACTGAAAAATTCTAAATATTCATATTAATCTATAGTAAAAACCGTTTATCAAAACTCAACCCCGAAGTGCCCCTAAAAATAAATTCACAGTTTCAAACAGGCGTTTCGTCCGAAGTTATGAAAATGAGTTATTGAGCCATAAAATCCTAAATATTCTACTGAGTCAGTGGCACAGACCATAATATATTCTGACACTTCTAACTACTTTAAACAACTAAAATCACATTTTTGGCACCATAATGAGTGATAACACTAACTATGTTGACAGACTAAAACCTATGCAATTAGTCGATTCGTGAAAACTTACGGAGTTTTCACGAGATTCCTAAAGTCTATAGAAATTTCACCATTGAATTTCTAGCAGGCTGTTACAATATATCTCCTGCTTCTTCACTTGACAATGATGCCTTTACTGTTAAGTATAATACTAATCGATTTGTGAAGCCTGTGTTCAAGAAAGAGCGTCCTGTGTGCAAGCATTGTGGCCTTGTTGGTCATGTTATTGAGAAGTGCTTCAAATTACACGATTATCCACCTGGATACAAATTCAAGCCACGACAGCAGTCCATGGCCAATCAAGTTGTCTCTGACAACACTTCTTTGGCTGCATCTCCATTTTCATTAACTGAGTCTCAATATCAGCAATTACTAGCTATGCTTCAGCCATCTGATCCTATTACTTCATATGCCAATCCACCACACACTGCTAATGCAGATTCTTCTATTTCAACTGCTGGTATAAACACTTCTTATATTCCATCTATTTTTTCTTCCAGTTGTATTGTACCTACTAATATTGGTTTATCTTCTTGGATTCTTGATTCGGGAGCCACAAATCATATGGTTCCATCAACATCTTTTTTTTCTTCCTTCAAACCAGTCATTAATACTACTGTCAAGCTTCCAAATGGCCAAAGTGTATCTATTACACACATTGGCATCGTTCACATTTCTAAGGATCTAATACTTAGAGATGTTCTTTGCATTCCAGCTTTTTCCTTCAGATTGATATCTGTTAGCAAGTTAACCTTGACTCTGACTTTTTGTTTGTCCTTTTTCTCTGATTTTGTTTTTATACAGGACCTGAATCAATGGAAGCTGATTGGAGTGGGTAGACACAAGGGAGGCCTTTACTTTCTGCAACAATCAGGCTCTTCTACTAGTGATTTACTAAAACCTCCTTCTTTACCTGTAATAGCATCACATTTAGCTAAACAATTGTTTGTTTGTTCCAAATCCTCAAAACATGCCTTATTTGAACTATGGCATAATAGATTAGGTCATCCTTCTATTTCTAGGATGAAATTTTTACATAAATTCATGCCTGATATGTTAGATACTGACTCTCCATGCCTTGTTGTCCTTTGTTCAAACAAAAGAAATTACCATTTCCTCATGCCTCTCATATGTCTGTTTTCCTTTTGATTTGGTTCATTGTGATGTATGGGGACCTTTTTCTACCCCCATTGTTGAATGTCATAAATATTTTTTAACAATTGTTGATGATTGTACACGGCAACATGGATTTATCTTTTAAAATGCAAGTTTGAAGTTTCTTCTCTTATTCCTCAATTTTTCAAACTTGTTAAAACACAATTTCATAAAAAAATTAAGAAGAATCGTACTGATCATGGTACTGAATTTTCTTTAACATCTTTTCTTCAGTCTAAAGGTGTTATCCATCATTTCAGTTGTGTTGAAACTCCTCAACAGAATTCTGTTGTTGAGCGTAAACATCAACACCTTTTAAACACTGCTCGGGCCTTAATATTTCAATCCAATTTACCTATTCATTTTTGGGGTGATGCCATTCTTACAGCCACTCATATTATAAATAGGTTACCTACACCTTTGTTGGGAAATAAATCACCTTGTGAACTACTTTTTCAATCACCTCCCACTTATGATCATCTTAGAACTTTTGGATGTCTCTGTTTTGCATCCTCTCTACTAAGATCAAGATCTAAGTTTGATTCTAGGGCATGAAAGTGTATATTTCTTGGTTACCCTTTTGGCATTAAGGGTTATAAACTGTTAGATCTTGCTACAAATAATACCTTTGTATCAAGACATGTTGTTTTTCATGAACATGTCTTTCCTTTTAAATCTCCTTTTTCCTTTGTATCACCTTCAACTTCAGTGCATTTCAATACTGTTCCAGATCAATCATCAATTTTTGATCATTATAATATGCCTTCAACTGTTTCTTCAGAACCTACTGAGAATACTGAGCATTTTTTTTTCACCAAATCCTGCTTTTCCCAATACACATATTGAACCACAACCCTCATCTTCCACACAAATTCAGACTCATTCATAGAATCTGAAACTGTTCCTGAACCAGAACCTGAAATAGCTTCTCCTTCAATTCTTAAATCATCTAGACATAGAGGAGCTCCTGGTTATTTGCAGCACTATTATTGCAACTCTCTTACTACACACTCTACATCAAATTCCACAAGTTTTGTTCCTATACCAGTAGGTATTCCATATGACCTTAATCAATTTCTTTCTTATCATAGACTATCTCCTAAGCATAAATCCTTTGCTTTGGCTATTACTACTGATATAGAGCTTGAGTTTTATTATCAGGCAGCCAAACACTCTCATTGGAGAGATGCTATGGCTGCTGAGATTCTAGCCTTAGAAAATAATAATACCTGGATTGTTACCTCGTTGCCTGTTGGAAAAAAACCCATCGGATGTAAATGGGTTTATAAAATCATATATAGAGCTGATGGCTCTATTGAGCGTTACAAAGCTCGATTGGTTGCTAAGGGGTATACTCAACGTGAAGGATTAGATTATTCTGAAACCTTTTCTCCTGTGGCAAAAATGGTTATTGTTCGTACACTTCTTGCCATTACTGCTGTTCAGAATTAGTCTTTGGTTCAACTTGATGTGAACAATGCCTTTTTACATGGGGATTTATTTGAGGAAGTTTATATGACTCTTCCTCCTGGTTTTCATACTAAGGGGAGTCTAAAGTGTGCAAATTAAACAAGTTCCTCTATGGTTTAAAACAAGCATCTCGTCAATGGTTTTCCAAGTTCTCTAATACTCATCTTGAACTTGGTTTTAATTAGTCTAAAGCTGATTATTCCTTTTTTACTCATTTTGATGGTGCTTCTTTTATTGCACTTCTTGTGTATGTTGATGATATCTTAATTACCAGTAATGATTCACCTGCTGTTGATGATTTGAAACTGTTGCTGGATAATAAATTTAAGTTGAAAGATCTGGGTTAGCTTAAATACTTTTTTGGTTTGGAAGTTGCTAGATCTCCTCAAGGCATCTCGTTATGTCAACGTAAATATGCACTTGAGATATTACAAGATGCTGGATTTCTTGGTGCTAAACCAGCTTCCTTCCCAATGGAACAAAATTTAAAACTCAGTAAAGAATCTGGCATTTTATTAACTGATCCTTCTGTTTTTAGAAGATTAATTGGTAGATTATTATATCTTACCATTATACGGCCAGATCTCACCTTCTCTGTTCATCGGCTTAGTCAATATATGGATAAGCCTCGTGAGCCTCATTTACAACTTCTATGAAGTCTGGTTTTGGTGGACCTTTCCCTCAAGAAAGAGACGATTGCATGCTGTTTAAGATCATTTTGGATGAATCATGCCAATTCGTCAAAAACTAGGAACAATAATCACACATTACCTTGTAATCATAGGCTAGAAAAGTGTCTATTAGCAACACATTACATAGTAATCATCGAGTAGAAATCTTGGCTTTACTATCTTTATTTATTGATTAAGATTATGTTTAACCCCAATGATTTGACATATTATTATATGTTTTGATTCCAAGAGAAGAATATTCTAGGTATAAGTAACCATGATAATTTCACTAATTGTTAATTGTAACTCCATCCAATCTCTCTTTCATATCTTCATTTATTAATGGAAATGTTAGTATTTTTCAATAAATGGTATTTATTAATAACTTTTTGTTTAAGAGATTATTACTGTTGCTTCCTTAATTCAGTCTTTATTTCTCTTCTTTTGGATGCATGTACGTACGTATATAGAAGGTGATCTTATAGCCGTTTAGCCGTTTGGTGTGTTAATGCTTATTAAAATATCCGTTGGTGGATAGCTGCTTTATTTTTTTCAGTTTAGAGTATTAATGTTGGCTATTTTATTTTTCATTCAATTGTCATTCTGTTGCAAAGCTTTCTTCGTATACAAAGTCAATTTATTTATTTATTATTATTATTATTATTATTATTATTTAAATTTAAGGGAGACACTACAAGAAAATATACTTTTCCCAGCGTTTTTATAATTGGCGTCCTGTGTAGTAGATCATTTTCTAGAGTTATTTTTCTGTAAGTACCAAAGTAGAGTTTAATTTTCCTTCTGAGAAAAATGAGAAAGTTAAAAGTGTGGATATTTTGGAAAGATTTTCCGGACAATAGAAATGTGTTCTTTGAGTGGAGTTTTGGGCTCAACCACTTGTGCAGAGTTGGTTTAGATTATACAACGACCAGTTGGGCTGTTGTATCCTGGAGGAGTCAAGTCAAGAGGAGTTCTGCTACATCGGTTAATTTGAGACTTTATACCATGTTGAGGGCTTGAATCTCCTTAAAAAGAGTGATATTTCTGTGTCTCAGTCCAAACTGGTTTCGTTTGAATGTTAATTTCATAGTAATTTTTATTAAATTATTGTGTATTTCACTAACAATTTTAAGAAGATTCAAATGAAGCCTATAATAAAAAAATGCACATAAAGTGTAGGAGATCTCAACAAACCCTTCAGTTTCAAGGAAGCCTATTTCAAGAGATGAAAGTGCAATATGCTCTTCTACCTAAGTCTTTTGAATGTTTCATACGTTCTCATGACAAAGGTAAATTTATTTTATGAAAATTAGGTCTTGCCCAAAGGTTAAAATTCAAGAAATTGTTATAAGAAGCCGCAAAGATTTTTTTTTTTTTTTTTTAAAAATTTAGTAGACCTCACAAAAAAGGCTTTCCAAGCCAAATGAAAAACAACCAAGGACCCCTTTACAAGTTTTTGAAGTAAGAAAATAATCCTTAGGTTAATATAACTAAGGAACCTGATGAGTGTGCGAAAGTGCACTCTAAATACCTTATTATTAGATTAAAATACTAAAATGTGAATAGAAATCATAGGAATTAATGTGTATTCTTGAATTGAGTTTCTATTTACATTTGGATACTCCTAAGCATTTTTTTTATGTTTAATTTCAGAGTTTATAAAAGATCAAGTCAAGCCCAGTCATATTCAAAGGAGAACTTTCATGGGGTTTGAGAGCAATTTGAAAGAAAAGAAAAAGAAATCACAAAAGGAAACCACAAGAAGTCTAGATCCGAAATTCGCTAGGAGACAGTTTGGATATACTTTAGTATTTTGACCGTAACTTTTGACTCACATATCGGATTGATGTGATTCTTGATGTGTTATAAAGCTATCTTAAAGGGCTATAAATTTTCCTCTAATAAGGATTTCCAAATTCGAACTCCTGGAGTATGTACGTGGCTGCCAAGATAAGTCCTAAAATTTAGGCGATTTTTTTTATGCGGAAATTAAGATGACATTAGGGTTTCTTTCCTACCCTATATAAGGATATCATTAGCACGAAATAAGGAGAAGGAGGAGGCATAAGAAGCAGATCTGAAGAGAGGAGAAAATCACTTCCATGGCCACCGTTCGCTTCAGTTTTCTCTGGAGATTTTTGTTGTCCAGTATATTTATGGGTAACTAAATTCTCAAGTAGGGATAGAGATGAACTTGCACATTAGATGATATTTTTAATTTATTTTTAATTTATGTATTTGATCTTCAATTACTAAAACTCTTTTGTTTTATCATTCTCAATTCATCGTTATTATTTTATTCTCCGAATAATCATAGAATTTATTCTATTTATGGATTCAGTCATGCTTTTTCTATTGAATGGATTGGTTCTTTGATTATGTTTGGATCAATTATTTATCTATATTGATTTAGTTCTTTGCTGCAATATCGCTCCTTGAGTATATTGTCGTCGTTGGATTTTCTCAATAGGGATAGTAATTTATGTATTTTAAAAGTGATGAATGATTTTTCAAAAGTTTACATTTGGTTTAATTTTGGTTTATAAATCTATATCTTCCGATTGGAAATTTGGAGAATTGAATTCCTAATTGAGTTATCCAATGAATTAAGAATAATTAAAATACCGGATTTGTGCAAGGGATTCCCAACGCTCTACTATTTGTCAAATTTGAGTATTTTTTCAGTTAAGCACTTTGATTCACTTTAATTTGCAATTAAAATTAATCTTTGTTCTCCATTACTTATTTAATATTTTCCTTTAGTTTCTTTATTCCTTCTACTATTCTTTTAATTTGTCTCCCTGTGGAATCGACACCCCAAAGCTGTGCTACAACTACCGCGTTATTCTTTGAGCGTAATCAGAACCATTTATAGCAATGCTTACAGACTTTAAGTTGCTTCATGAATTTGTTGAAGGGTGGTGGGCAGATTCCAGTGCCAATAGGCATGTCTACTATAATAAAAATTTGTTAAAAAATTATACTCCATTTGTAGAAGAAAAAACAATTATGCTTGGTGATTCATGTAAAACCAAAGTTGTTGGGAGTGGTGAGGTTGAGCTGTAATTCACCTCTGGATGTATATTGACACTCAAAGATGTGCTTTATAAGCTGTCTATGAAGAAGAATTTGATGTCAAGTTTTTTAATCAACAAAGCGGGTTTCAAACAAATTATTGAATCTGATCAATATGTTATAATGAAAAATAGAATTTTTGTGGGCAATGGCTCTGTTTGTGATGGAATGTTTAAATTGAATATTGAAAATAAAACATAAGATATTTCTCTTTATATGCTTTCTTCATTAAATTTTGGAATCACACTTATGTCATATCAATGGAGGATATGTAGCAATTGAGTAGTTTAGGATTAATTCCCAAACTAACAAATGATTTTTTTTTTTTAATATGAAGTTTATAGACAAGCAAAATCTACAAAATGACCTCATAAAAATGTTGAGAAATACCAAATTGGAAATTATTCATAAAACTTCTACTTGTGTCTTTCTTTGAGATGAAAGGGAAAAAAAATAGTAATCCATAAATTATTATTTTTTAAATAAAGTGATTTTTTAATGAGGTGCATATTTTAATGAAAAGAAAATTTCTCTTTAAACCCAAAAATTAGTGGGGCTCAAGTTTTTAGAAAATATTTTTTAGAAGATTTTTGCCTCGGCGTCACTACAACAGAAATGGCTTTTTGCATAAAAAAAAAATAGACGCAAAAAATGTACTAAATGTCGCCAATATCAATTCCTGTCCAAAGTTGATTGACGCAACATGGACGCTATTAATGACTCTCAAAAGGTTTTTAGCATCTAAAAATGTTAATGTCGCAAAAAATGACTATTTGCAAGTGAATATTCATGACGCAATTGTTGGTTTCCATTGACGTAAAAGCAGTGGCCGATGGTTAAAAAAAAAATACATTTATGGCATCCAGTTTGTGCCGCAAATATATATATAAATGTTGGAAAAAATATTACTTCTGAGCTTATTTTATGGTCGAAAAAAAAGTGTTGCAATAACTTACGGCTTTGCTTCAATTACCACCGTCACAAATGTTTAATAAGTGTTTCACAATAGCAAGCTATATCTGTCTAACCAAATGTCCCTTATATTTGTGACTAACTCATTTTTGTCGCAAATATGTAGGGCTTTAGCAAGAACAAGGTTTATCCGACACATAACAAACAGTCATAAATAAAATTGCCGCAAATGGTAGTTTATTGTAGCAAAAGATTAGTTATATTTGTGTCTTTGAAAATCTAGTTAATTGCGTCTCAGTAGTATGGTCGCAAATACTCTAGAATTATTTGTTGCTAAATTTGTCCATACGTGACACATTTGTAGTCGTTTTTGATTCAATTGCGTCACCAATTGATGTGTAATGGACTCAAAATTCTAATTTGTTACGTGATCACAAAACCATTTGCTCGACCATAAATGATTTTCAATTCTTATGGGTACATTTAGAATGCCACTTACAAAAATTGCTAGTGCTAGTAGACAAACTATTTAAAGAAGCTCTTCTAATCATATATCATTTGTAAGCCAGAATATATATTCATCCATATATTGATTGTGAGATACCCATAATAGTAGACATCATACCAAGTTCAGTTCCAACCATAAAGCCATGTCACAAAATATACATCCAGAATGCTCAATGGATTTTAAGACAACCATGGTGTATGCTCTAAACCTATACAAGTGTGGGAGACAACCTTTATAATCATATGGGAGAGAGCGCATATGATTGTAGCACAAAATACCCAACATATAACTTCTGAGTTTCTTAAGCCAACCACATCAAAGTCAGCTCTAAACTTATACATATGTGAGAGACAACCTTTATACTCATAGTGAAGAGCACATATGATTTTTACCACACTTTGGGTAATGGAAATCATGGTGTATGCTCTTCACCATGATTGTACATGCAACTTCAATATCTTCTTGCCCATCGAATATTGTTGTTAAGTTCCATTTTTCCTGCATTCATTTGAAAAGCGAATCAGTATCATGTAGACCAAACCACTATAAGTCATGTCCCACTAGGAACATGGCCCATCCAAATAACAATAGCCCAACAGACACTAAAAGAATGGCTATAAAATTTATATAAACAACATGTGATCCATGCCTATCATCATCAACACTCAGTACTTTACCAATTTAATTAACATAATTAATATATCTGCCTCACCTCAGATGACCAAGTTGCATTCCCAAGGAAAAACATATGCTATACGGCACAAATAATTCAATGTTACTTGGAAAGTTTAAATGGAAAAGATCATTTAAAACACTACATGAACGGACAACCACCAGCATATACAAATAGTTGGAAAATATAAATAACCCAACACAACCTCAACAACCACACACATGTACAAACACATCTACAAATTGTTTACCTGTTAAGCAACACAAAAAATGGCCTTAATCCTGATTTGTTTCATTGCATCCAGCCACCACCAATATGGCCCAAATACTTAGTTCCAAAATATGTACTTACCCGCCAGCCAGTCCTGAGGTTGACCCACACGCATCCATCCATTCATCACTTTAAACTATACATCTCCAACGTTGTCTCCCATCAGTTTCCAAAAGATTTCCCACCATGGCCTCTCCAAAAGGTTGGCTTTATACAAAAAAACATCACTTGCTTGTTGGATTACTCAACACCATGAGTGTCTATTGGAGACTCTCTCTGTGCATATTGCTGCTGTGACATGGTGCTATAGGTCATGAACTTATCAAATTCAGCCTATTTCTCCAATAGGTCCCGCACATGTTTTTTTAGTTCCTCAAGTTCTGCTTTGTAACGACAACCATCTTCTGAGGCCCCCTTGTTATCAACACCACATGCACAACAATGCGACCTCCTACTTGACTCAGGCATCTCCATGTCTCCCAAAAGTCAGGCATATTCATTTGGCCTATGCCCAACAACCTCCTTAAAAATGACCGCTGCTGCCTTTCAAGTTCAATCTACAGGGTCTAGCCCATTTAGCCTTTCCACCATTTTATTCTTCAAAAATAAAATGCACAAATATATATTTTTAAAAGAATTATGAAATTAAGCAATATAACAATAATTAAGCTATTGTACATTTGGTACCCAATTGTTCAAACCAATATGCTATTGGGATTAATGTTACTTTACTCACATACATATCTTCAGTCATGTTTGTTACAAATTTGTTCTTCTTTTTGCTCCAACGTGACTCCTTAAAGAAATCAACCAAGTTGTGCATACTCTCACGCTGCAGCATGTAAAGCAAATAATTCAACATGCACACTTCAAATTCGCAGCTTGCACAAAGCTAGTTTTTCAAATACATGTTTTCACAATGAACTTTTGGAACTTGAAAACCAACATCATATTTTTTTACCTTTTCTTCTAATAGTCTTGCAAAAGATTTTCTACCAGTTGTATGGTTAGTTCGTAACAGCTCCCTATTGGCCTTATTTCGCAGTGACAATGCCTGGTGGAAATTATACATGAAACACAAAAACCCTTTATATTAGAGCACAATTTGTGGATGCTAGCCACTTCCTGTTTGGCCTTCTATCACAACCATGGCTAAGCTACATGGTAGTACAAATCTATGTAAGCCAAGAATTTAAAAAGCAAGACAACATATCACCATTACCTTGAATTCCTTACTACCCCATCTTATACATAACTTCTGCCAAACATCTTCATCCACCTTGTCAGTACCTCCTGCTAGTGTTGCTTTATGAGATCCATAATTGATGTATATTCTATGGACCTCATAATGGAACCCATTGAATCACTTCCATAGTTGTAGAGTGACTGCCCTGCGATGATTAATCTTCTCCCATTGTAATATAAAATCAGCCTGTAATAAAAACAAGAAGAGATAAATAGAATGAAATGGTGGCTCTAATGTACCCATAATTTGTGTTAATATAATGTAATGACTTAGGACTTACATGAACACGATTACATAGCTCTTCCTTCTCCTCCTCAAGCACATCATTCCAATGAAAGTAACTCATGTTGGCATGATGCTTGACTATATATGTTACCCTTCTAGCAAATATAGCCGCGTGCGCGCATGAGACCTTACAATCACCGTCCTTGTTTAGTAAAGAAATTGGGCCAATCTTTCGCAGATTCTCAAACTTTGTGCTCTTTGCAGGTCATTGACCACACTTCTGAGGTACGAATGCTACAAGAAATTTGACCCCACAACAAGTATGTCAATACTACTTCCAAACAAGCAAAGCACACTCATTTACAAATAGATCATGTTACCTGTCTCTTCTTCAACCCTTGGAAATTTACTCTCATAAACCACATTTGGTGGTTGTGTTGAGTCATCTGATTAAGAGGTACAGTTGTCGATCAGTGCTTGTGGAATTGGTGGGGGCGATTGGAAAATAGACTGCGATTGTGGTTGTGGTTGTGATTCTACTGTTCCTATTAATGGTCGTCCAACCCGCCTTCTGATTAAGTTACCCCTTCCATGTGGCCTTCCTCTTATTGTTCTTGCCATCACTAAACTCTTCCTTTGGTTGGATCGTGGCTGAGTTGCATCAAAACTCTCATGTTAGCACAATATGGAATTTGACACATGACAAACTTATCCCACGTTTACCTATATTTGATATAGCTGGGGAAAAAACAACAACCTCAAGTAGGTTCTCACTGTAAACAGGGGCTTGAAGCTAACTAATCTCATGTATGTGGACAATCATCATTGAATTAAATAAATATGCCAATCCGATGAATGAAATAAAGCACACAAACAGAATTATAGACTAAAACAACACTTATAAAGAAGAGATGGAAACCAGTTTCAACATAAAATGCTGAGAAAACATTAATTGGCATATATGATGCACTGATGGACTTGGATCACATAATAGCTCTTTCAATCAAGAATCTTCAGAAGTAGAGCTCACATTTAAAGCTGTAATTTCATCATCACTGCTGATTTGTAGATTAGAACTCACTACTAGAATAAAAAAATATATATATAAAAAAAGAGAAGAAGAAAGAAACAAACCAACCGTGCATTTAAAAAATGGGGCATAATTAAAATCTGCTCATATCAAGAAATACAAGCATCTTTCCGTTTATGCTTCATTGATACTTCTCAAAAGCACAGATAATGTAATCATCGCCAAGATAGTGAATAAAAAAAAAATTATGCCTTCATTTTCTAACCAGTTCAAAGAGATCCATGCTAGTACATCGTGTAGATTAAAGCAGCCAAGTATCTCAAAAGAAAAAGAAAAGGTATAGAAAATGCAAACACAAAGAGAAAGCCCAAGTGAGAGACCCAAAAGAGCATTGTCATTCCCAAGTAAAATCCCTGCCTATATATTTTTGATCATCTTGCAGAGACCCAACAACCAAGAGCATGAAATTTCTCTTTTGGCCTACGCTCTGTTAAGCGGGAATCAACAAATCCCATCGCGAGCACAATGTTATCAAACAAACCCAAACACCACCAACCAAAATCAAACCCAATCAACAAATTCACTTACTAAAATCAAACAAAAAGTTAAGGATTTTACCTTATTCAACCAACTCGGTGCTAAAGCTATAACCCAAGCGGTGCCGTGTAGAAGAGAATGAAGTGAAAAGGGAAGAAGACAGAGCGACGAGAAAAACAGAGGGGAAGTGTTGTTGTTTGAACTGAAGACAACACCTGAAGAAACCCACAAGTAAGAGATGTAGGAGAGAGGAGGAGAAGAGAAAGAAGAGGAAAAAACCCACGATGTGCGATGTGGAGAAGAGGAAAAAAACCACGGTGTGCGCTGTGAAAAAATAGAGGAAAGGAGAAGAGAAAGAAAGGAAAAGAAACTAGAAGATGTGAATGAGCGAAGAGACACTGGAGAGAGATGGAGAAGAGAAAGAAGAGAATGAAACAGAGGAAAGGAGAAGAGAATGAAAGAGAGAAGGACGGAAGAAGAAGAGAAAGAAAAAGAAAAAAGAAACTAGAATCAGAGAAGGAAGGAAGAGATCACATGGGTCTGAAATAAGATGAGATGCAAGATAAAAACGTGCACGCTGGAATTAGAGAAACCCAGAAGAGACGCAGGAGAGAGAGGGAAGAAGAAGAGAAAGAAAAGAGACGCGGGAGAGAGAGGACATAAAATTTAATTAGGCCTCTATGTTCCTTTGTCCTTGGGACATGATGGAGATGGGATGGATAGTCCCTGTTTAGTCACAACAATTTCACTTAATTGATTATGCATATATAAATGATATTTTTAATGAATATAAGATGAATTTAAAATTTTATTATTTCATTTACATCAGTCTCTACATTAAAATAGTTAGTTTGTCGTTATATAACAATAAAATAATAAAAGATTAATTTTATTTTGTTATTCACATCAACATCAACACATTGGATTATATATTTATTTATTATATAGTAATGGCTAATTAATAATTTAAAAAATAAATTATTTTTAAATATTATTAATATACGTTATTTTATCATATTTTACTATTATACCTGTTGAGAGAAAAATGAGTTGGTTGGCATATTCTTGTGAAAACCTATGTAAAATAGTATTGTAACAAGTGTTGAAGCGGTGTAACATGAAAAGGATTGAAGTGTGCTCAACACGGCTCGAGCAGAACTCAAAACAGAGAGTTTGTTCGACTTGCGCTCGAGCTAAACCCTTATAGATTGGGTCGCTCGATGTGCGCTCGATGTGGTGCTTGAGCGACCCTTCCAGAGTGGCTCGCTCGACTTGCGCTCTACGTGGCACTTGAGTGAGACCCTTCCAGAGTGGGTCGCTTGATGTGCGCTTGACGTGGCGCTTGAGCGAGACTCTTCTAGATTGGTTGGCTCGATGTGTGCTCGACGTGGCACTAGAGTGACCCTTCCAGAGTGGGTTGCTCGATGCTGGAAGGGTCACTCGAGGTGCGCTCGATGTGGCACCCTTCCAGATTGGTTGACTTGATGTGCGCTTGATGTGTCGCTCAAACAACTTCTGAAAGACAACATATGCATGGTTATAGAAGGTTACATTTGGTCTCCACTTGGTTCAGTTCTATGGTCACAATAGCTATGTTAACAACATCACAATTAAATTTACCAAACATTTCATTATGATGCGGAGACATCTGCTTGGACATATCTAATGTAAATAACTTATCCATCCAAGTCCAAGCTAACAATGATTACCAAAAAATATTATAATCAATAGTTACAATTCTCAAAACAAGAAATCAACATCGTTCAATGCCACAAAATCAATTCTTGGTTAATTGCAAGAACTAGTTGTCATGTCCATGTACCATTATTGGATGGTATTATCTCCATTTGTGAAGCTTATCAGCATGTCCCAAATAGGCATGACACCTAACCTGCAGCATTTAAAAAGCATTTATTTACAATCATAAAATATAAACTGTACATGCAATTTAATAAATGTCCCAAAATAGGCAAGATACCTTAGAATGAAATACTAGACATCAGTTTTATAATGGTTGTTTTAGTCTACTCGACACTCTCTTCATTAGTCTCTTGGACACTATCTTCATCAACGTCTCGGATACTGGCTCCATCAGTTGAATCAAAATTACTGACAAAGAGATCATCTGAATCATAGTCATCTAACTTGTCATTGGCAAACATCTGTTGATCAAGATTGTCACTAGGTCTTGCATTCAATACAGACATGGGGCCCATCATTGGTTCAACATCTTGCCTTATCAATGGGGAATGAAGGCCATCATGTTCAAAGTGAACGTCACGGATGGGTTCAACATATTTCTTGTCCTGACATGCCTTGCCCTTGCTACAATCATTTGAATCACTGACTAGTGGCACTTGTGGAACGTCATACACATTCCTATATATTATCTTCTACACAACATGACAAGAACCACCTAAGTTTGTGTCTTTGAGATAAAAAACTTGTGAAGCTTGACATGCCAACGCAAGTGGTTCATCCTTATACCACTTTCAACTAAAATTTACACTTGTAGTATGGTCAGTCACAGGTATCTCTTGGTGATCACCAACATCAAACCAATCGCATTTAAATACCCACACACGCCGCCATCCCATGTAGCGGAACTCCAAGATGTCATTAAGTATGCCATAGAAAGCCACCATGTTGGCTTTGTGTTCGGCCATAACTACTACTCCACTATTTTGGGTTCGACGGTTTTCTTCATGAGGTTTTGTATGAAACCTTGTACCATTCGTTATACAAGCTTGATAGGATGCGACCCAAGGGCCAGGACTACAAGCTAGTGCATAAAGATCGTTGGAAACTTGGTCAGGTTCACTGGCACGCAATGCTTGAACCTGCAAAAAACCCAAGTTTGCAATACATAAAGAAGAGATGACAAGCGATGATTATCTTGATGTTTTTATTTTGTTAAAAATTAGTAATGGCTTATGCGTCTTTTGAACCACTGCGAAAATTCATCTTGATTCCGCCTCTCAATGTTAGGGACACTTTGTTCATGTAAAATGCTATAATGCTCGCTACAAACAACAAATACAAAATTATAGCATAAAAATAAAGGCCAGAAATGCATTTCAAGCTTGCAAAGAATGAGGACAATCTCAAACTCAAGACGCATAACCACATCCTTCTTACATGTTCGTGCACACTATTCCCTGTAAAATGTGCTAAGCTCCATTAATGCCAAATGTATATCACTCCTTAAGTACCCACCGATTGCCATTGGTAGTAACCATTGCAAAAAGATGTGGGCATCATGGCTTTTCATTCCAGAGATTTTAAAATCATTGGGATTAACACATCTAGAAATATTAGACGCAAAGCCATTTGGGAACTTCACACTACTCAACCAATGACAGAACTCTTTCCTTTCATCTCCATATAGCATGAAATAGGCATGAGGGATAGTAACTCGATCTTTATCTTGCCTCAAGTGCAACTGTTTCTTGATACCAAGTTTAGCCAAATCTCGTCGAGTATTGATATTATCTTTTGTTTTACCTTGAATATTCGTCAACGTACCCAATACACTTTCACATATATTCTTCTCGATGTGCATCACATCACGGTTATGCCTAAGTTCCTAGGAAGACCAATATGGAAGGTTGAAGAAGATACTTTTTTGGGTCCAGTTTAACTCATTCGGGCCATGTTTACGCCTTTTTGCGCATTTCCCAAAATGCACAACATCAATGTTATCTAGTTACTGGAAAATATCTTCTCCTGAAAGCTGTCAGGGTGGAATCTGGTGATCTTCTTGCCCATTAAAAATAGTTTTCTTTATTCTCCAAATGTGACCTAATGGTAGGAAGCGACGATGACCCATGTAACAATATTTCTGACCATAGGGAGGCCACATTTACTCAGTGTGCATATTGATGATTGGACATGCCAACTTGCCTTTAGTACTCCAAACCGAAAGGTTCCCATACGAGGGAAAATCATTAATTTTCCACAACAGAACAGCATGCAAGCAAAAATTTTCGCCACCCATTGCATCGTACGTCTCAATGCCATTTTCCCACAGATCCTCTAGTTTATCAAGTAACGGGCAGAGATAAACATCAATTTCATTCCCAGGCGAACTTAGGACTAGGTATGAGTATTGAAAATAAGAAGAATGGATATTTCATGTATAACCATGGTGGCAATGTAACAGCCCGCTAAAATTTAGTTTTATCTCCTCACCCTTCTCTTTTCTTTTCACGCATAGTAGACGGCAAGGCAATCCGTTTTGGTTTCTTTCCCGACAGCAGTCACAATCTCTCTCTTCTTTACCCTCATCTGGAATCACGCGTATAGATTATCTTTTCCATAAATCACGTAATTTGTTCTTCACCGACAGCTGTAAAATCATGAACAGTTTTATCCTAAGCGTTGTACCTCGATGGCGTTTTCCCGGATCTTATCCATCGAATTTCAAAGTATTAGATAAGCTTGTTTTTAAAGTAGCACAATTATAATAATTTAATGAGCTCTGAAAATATTATAATTGTGGATAATTACTTAGATTAAATATTTTAGTTGTTTTAAGATATTAAGATGTTTAATTTTACGTTGAAAACTCTTATTTAAATTAATTGGTTTTATCATCTTCGATTAATTAACGGTACTTTATCATTTTATATAATGATGAGGAAATATTATTTTATAAATTTTAGTTTATAAAATAATATTCTACCTTAATTCATCGTGGTGTTTTATTTAAAGTGTTTTATTTAAAATAAAACATTTACGCGTTTTTAATCAGTGTTTTAATTCACCGTTGAATTATTTGAGGATCCCAAAACGTAGGATTGAAGTTTATTACCTAGGCTCCTACCCTTTTTCCTTCATTTTTCCTTTTTTCTTTTTTTTTCTTCTCTTTCCTCTCCTTCTCTCCATGGTCGACTTACACCCTTCCACCATAGCTGATCGGTTCTAGCTTCCTACCGGCGCCACCTCCGGCCGCCGTGCCTCACCTCCACCTCCGGCATGTCCCTCCCTCACCGGCGAACACATCTGCACCGGAGGTGTGCAACGCCGGCCACCAATTCTCTCTCTCTTCCCGTGCTCTTCCTTCTTGTCTCATTACCGTCGCCGCCCCTTTGACCGCCCGTTTCTCCGCCGTCCGGTGGAGGTGTCGTACACCACCCCCGCCATTCTCTTCCCCTTTCACCATAGTTCATACACACCAATTTTCAGAGCCATCGGACCAGCCGTTAGTCGCCGAGAGCCCCCGGAAGTTGCTGCCCCTGCCCTGTTTTCTCCCCTGTTGCCGATTTCTTTCTCCGCCCAGAACCGCCGCTCGCCGGCGGCGTGGACTACACCACCCACCCAGATTTCTTCCCCTCTCACCGGTGAACATCCCCTCCAAGTTTCACCTCCATCCGAGCCACGGTTAGCCGCCACTCTCGCCTCCAAACAAATGGGTTTTTAAGGCTTTTCACCATTTTGGACCACCATACACGGCCAAATCAGCCACCAAGCACCACCATTGGATTCACCACATCAAGGGCTTCCTCCCCATGTCTTTCTTTTTCCCAAACTCTCACTTTTTCTCATATGGGTTTCTCAAAACACCCGTTCGGTTGCACCACCGTGCGCCGCCGTACACGGCCACCCGTGGTGTTTCACCACCACCATCTTGTTCCTCTCATCCTCATGAACCTCTCCAAGAAATTTCATGGCCAACGGAGCTTCGTAGAGCTCACACTCTCCCGCACTCTCCAAGGCCAAAAATGGTTTCAAACGGCCGATCTGCCGCCGTTAGCCACCGTCCGACCACCACCTCGCCACCACAGCTCCACCACATGTTCCTCTACCTTTCCCTAGCTTTCCATGAAGTTCTATGGCTTTTCGCTACCTCGCGTCTCCTCCGCTCACCGTTCGGAGTTACTGTTCACGGCGTGATGCCGCCGTGCTCCGCCACCTTTGACCATCACAAGGCGACCGTGAGTCTTCCAAGACCACGCCTAGCCTTTCTCAAGCCCAAACTACCACTTTATGTGGTGGACAGACACCGTACCGCCACGTATGCTCCTCCGACGCATGTTCGTGACGAGCAGCGAGCGACGCACGGGTTATCCCGTCGATGGTATAACCCTCTATCTTTAGTTATTTATGTTTAACATAGTTGATTTGGTTGGCTGTAGACTGTGTAGTTAGTGTTTGTGGAGTTCGCTGCGTAGTTGTGAAACGAAGTGTGGTTGTGAAGTGTTAGGCTTGATTTTGTAGTTTTGTGGACTGTGCTGTGAAGTATAGGCGTGAGATGGATGCCGTAGATGTGATACGGCGGGTTGTGTGAAGAGAATACGCGTGTAGCGTATTCTGTGTAATGCAGCGACGCGCCGCGCGACGTGCGCTGTAGTGATGTGGGTCGTAGAAGGAAGGGAGTACGCATGTAGTGTACTCCGTGTGGTATGGCGATGCATCGTGTGATGTGCATCGTGTTGATGAGTGTTGTAGCGAAGGAAGTACGCGTAGCGCGTACTCCGTGTCGCGTAGCGATGCACCGTGAGACGTGTATCGCAGTGATGGGTTTTGTAGTGTGAATGGAAGAGAGTTCACGTGAGTGTACTCTGTACTAAGTCGTGATACACCGGATGGCGTGTCACGAAGGGTTGGATGGCGTAGCAGAGAAGTGTGGAGCGTATGGTGTAATGTTGGGAAACTGTATGACAGTGTCCCGAAGCAGTGATGATATGGATTATAGTCCGGGATGACTGGTGTCATCTTGTGGTTGACTATGGCTAAGAGTATATGGATTGAGAAATGAGTTGTTTGTTTGGTTGTTATTGATAATTTTAATGAACTTGTTTTAGTGCAAAGGCTTTCTGAAGTCAATTTATCTCTTCCGAGTATAGTGAAACCTCAAGTTGGCCGTGGTGTTGCAAGTGCTTACAATATGGCAATTGAGTTCAGAAGTGAAAATCTTAAGGACTTGAGTGTTCCTCTTCCAGCTGTTGTGCAGTTCCTCGTGTCTCGCGCTCTATTCTCATAGAACGCGACGATCGAGGTAAGTTAGCCTCTAACTTACTATCAGTTTATTGTGTATGTGTGATGGGTAAGAGAACTACAATTTATGTATGTATGTTATCGTATATGCCATGTCATGCTATGTCATTACATGTTTATCTGCTACGTATGATTTAATCTCTCATGAATAATTATCTGTTACATAATCTTTTCTGTCATACAATGATGTATGTTATAAGTATGCCATGTTAAGTATGCCATGAAATGTTATGATTAAATCATATTGTGCCATTTACAAGTATACGCCATGTTAGAAAAGTATATGATATTAATTAATATCTCATGCATTAAGAAAGATAAGACATGTTATGTTACGTATAATACGTGGGGCCACAACAACTGTGGAGTACGTATTATATTTTATGTTACGTGAATACGTGGGGCCACAACAACTGTGGAGTACGTATTATATTTAATGTTACGTATATACGTGGGGCCACAACAACTGTGGAGTACGTATTATATTTTTATGTTACGTGTATACGTGGGGCCACAACAACTGTGGAGTACGTATTATTTTTTATGTTACGTGTATACGTGGGGCCACAACAACTGTGGAGTACGTATTATATTTTATGTTACGTGTATACGTGGGGCCACAACAACTGTGGAGTACGTATTATATTTTATGTTACGTGTATACGTGGGGCCACAACAACTGTGGAGTACGTATTATATTTTATGTTACGTGTATACGTGGGGCCACAACAACTGTGGAGTACGTATTATATTTTATGTTACGTGTATACGTGGGGCCACAACAACTGTGGAGTACGTATTATATTTTATGTTACGTGTATACGTGGGGCCACAACAACTGTGGAGTACGTATTATATTTTATGTTACGTGTATACGTGGGGCCACAACAACTGTGGAGTACGTATTATATTTTATGTTACGTGTATACGTGGGGCCACAACAACTGTGGAGTACGTATTATATTTTATGTTACGTGTATACGTGGGGCCACAACAACTGTGGAGTACGTATTATATTTTATGTTACGTGTATTCATGGGGCCACAACAACTGTGGAGCATGAAGTATGGGGCCACAACAACTGTGGAGCATACACTACGTGAGACACAGCAATTGTGACACGTAGAATACGTGGGGCCACAACAACTGTGGAGTACGTATTAAGTCAAGTTTCAGATCAAGTGCATGATAAGTCAAGTTTCAGATCAAGTTCATGTTTTGTTATGTACACGTACATGTTATGTTCATGATCAAGTTATGTTCCAAGTTCATGTTCACATCATGTTAAGTTCACGTTTACAGTATGTCTCAAGTTCACGTTTATGTCATGATATGTTCAAGTTTATGTTATTTTCAAGTTCATATTTATGTTATGCATGTTTACGTTCATGCTACATTTCAAGTCCATGTTATGTTTTAAACTCAAGTTCATGTCATGTTAAGTCAAGTTCAGTTCACGTTTAAGTTCTGGTTATGTCATGTTATATGTCAAGTTATGCTATGCTTATGTACGACTTTACTTATGCATTTATGCTTTTACTGCCATGCATGCATCTTTAACCTGTGTGTGAGTTTTATGTTAACTTACTGAGATTTGTAATCAAATCTCACTGTGGTAGTCCCAACTACCATTCCCCCCGAATGGTAGATCTTGTTACAGGACCCGAAGGAAAATTGGAATCTGACCAACTGAATACGGTCGACTAGGCCACGGTGCGATGTTGATGATGGTATAGTATTTAACTTAGGTTAATACTTGTACTTTTGGAGTTGTATCTAAAGTATTCTTTTGATCACAACCATTTTTGACTAGTGTGGTGATCACGGCTTTTTAGTATGCCTTTGTGTATGAAATATGTTTCAAGTATTTGAGATATTTTTAGTTTGGTGCATAGTATTGCTAAAGAAAAAAATTATCCGCTGCGAATATTGCATAATGCTAGATGCATGTTAGGAACATTGCATCTTATATGTCATGAACGGGGGCAGGTAACCTTGTGTTGCATGTCTCGCGCTTCAAATGTCCGTTCAATCCCAAGCGGAATTTGGGGGCGTCACAGGCAAGTTATATGAGACTAGAATCAGAGGCCATATACTATATGGTTTAGCCAAATTATTGAAAGGTTTGAAGCCATCACTAGCAAGACCGAGCCGGACGTTGCGAGGATCTCTGGCAAACCAGGGATGATCTCTAACAAATTTTTGACAGATACTCACATTACTATATAAACTCCGCCTATGCGTATTGTACAAAAGCGAGTCTCACCTAGAAGAATGTAAAAAAATCACATTTTTTTAAATGATGAAATCTACTTTTTTTTACAATGAATCTGAATGTATACCTTTTCCAGTTATGTATGTAGCATTATTCTATTATTATTAGTCTGTTAATTAATAATATATATATTATATATTAGAAAGTGAAAACAAAATTACCTCAACGACAGAGATAAAAACAAATCCCCAATCTTCTTAGAAGTTATTTTTCATTTGAAGAAAAATCATCCTCACTTTTTTGTTAAAAAAATAGAAATTCCCAGGAAACTATCACCATTCCCTTTCATCAGCTACCACACATGACACTATATTTAGCATTAGCGGTGCCACTACCCATCTCATATGGCAACTGCTTTTTCTTTCATATTTTATATTGAGTAATGCTAGTTATAATTCTTAAATGGACAGTGCTACACCCTCTAAGGGTGTAGCTCGAGAAAGTCTCCCTATAAGGTCATGCATTCCTTTTGTTCATATATTTTTTTCATATCCTTAAACATTTTAAAAAAAATCACAATATTATTAAAAAACACTTCCTTAATCATTAACTCATAGAGAGAGAGAGAGAGAGAGAGAGAGAGAGAGAGAGAGAGAGAGAGAGGAGGAGGAGGAGAAGAAGAAGAAGGTATCGGGAAAATGTCTCGGGACCACCTCTCGGTGGCCCAAGCATTTTCATTCTTAAAGAGACAAGCTCTGAATCTTTCGTAAAAAAAACTTAATTCTCACTAAAAAGAATAGATTTATTTATATATACTTTTCTAGGGTGTAGTTTATTTTTTCATAAAAAAAACTGTGTAAAATTTGTCTATTTAAAACTACTATAAATCATTTCTCTTTTAAAATTTCAGTCATTGGAAATCAAGATGTAGAGAGGTGGTGAGTTCTACATTAGCACGTCCAAAACAAAAAAATCAACACAACTCAAATCCATGGTTCCCCTTTGATAGGATAAAATGTATTTTTTATTATTATTTATGTTTATTCATTTATATCTTTTTTTTTTTAAAGAGAACCTAATCTCATTAAAACCAGTTACCAAATACACCTAAACAGCTTGAAAAAAATTCAAACTAGAGAGTATACGACATTTCCTTGGTAACAATAGCAAGAATAGATGATGGACAAAATTCAATGTCATAAAGATCTTCAGAACAAAGAAGTGCATCTTTTGCTAGGTAGTGAGCTGCTGAATTTGCCTCACGAAAAACATGTGATACTGACCAATGACTATAATCATCTGGCAACTGTCTTGCATCTCCAATGAGGCATCCACCTAGGCTCCAGATCAGGTTGTGATTTTTCAGCAGGTTGACCACTTGTTTTGCATCCCCCTCTAAGTAGATCCTTTGCAAGCCAAGCTCTCTACAAATTGGGTAAAACTCGACTTTTAGAAACATACTTTTTTTTTTTAATAATAAAAGTCTATATTTATATGAAAATGTTGAGAAGCATGATTCTCCTATATTTTAAAATATTAAAAAAAGTGTTGAAAATCATAATTTTCATAAAAGCCATATATTATATAAGAAGTTTTTCTAACTCATTAAAAAGCATAATACTAACTAAAATTTTCATGAATAATAAAAATATATAAAAATGAAAAAATAAAATGCATGCAATCCACTACATATTACATTATTTTATTATTTACACATTACATTACAATATAAAATACAAAACTACAAGACATGAAATACAAAATAGATCCAGCAAGTAGCAACTTCGAGTGATATCATTGAGAGAGATCCTGTACAATTTGTTTGCAGAGTAGTAGTCTTTAAAGACTTTAATTACGTAGTATTAATTAGCTAATTTACTACTAATAAGATTACCTCTCCTTGAAGCTGATGAGATTGTTGTAATATGGGTATGATCTTCAATCCATCATGCCCATATTACAAATAGGTAATGAAGTGATAATAGATTATATTGGCACAAAAAACAGGACCAAACATGCTAAAACAAGATTAGATTTAGAAATTGGTTCAATCTGCCTAGAAGAGATAATTCTCCGGCCTAGAGTGAAACCAACTCAAGAATTGTGAATCCATGATTTATTGTTTACCCATAAAAATAACAAGCAGGTCATGTCAAGGCAAGAAAAAGTAATTTCACCAACACATTACTGCAAAAGCAGACACTTGAAAAGCAAAAAAAAAAAAAAAAAACATAATATTAGACCTTTAACATGATCTTTTTAGGTAATGGGCTAAGGAATATGACTACCTTTAGCTCATAAGCCCTTTGCAAAATAGCATTCCCAGTTGTTTATTCTTGCAAGACTTTAATATAAATGCTAAATTAAATATTCGAATATTTTTTTTATAAGTAATAAGTTAGTAAAGACTCGAATTTTTATTTATTATAATGCCTTTCATAGGCCACACTTGTAGGTTGACATATGGAGTAGCTTCATCACAATGCTTTGTAAAAGCTAATTCAAGAAGAAACTATTTTGATTTTTTGGAATGTAATCATAACCTAAACCTTATATTTATTTGAAAAATGGAAGAACCATAAAAATAAAGAGTTAATAGATAATCTCATAATATGGACACATGTTACTTCTATCCCACCATATTAGTAAATTTAGTTGCATGATCTTTTGTGGCAAAACGAGAATATTACACCATTTAAACTCTAGAATATTTAATAACTTTTTTCAAAGCAGCAGCCTACACGCAATAGTGATCATATATCCTTTGTTATCTTTAATCATGTATAGGCAATTAAAAGAACCAGAACTCCATATTAGAAGAAGTCAAACTTCTAAAAAAGAATGCACAAATCTCTTACCTCCATTGAAGATTAACATATTCTCTCTCATAACAGGATCTAAACTTTTCAGCATGAATGGGAATGAAGACTCACATCAGCCTCAGTTGAAGATGAAGCTAGATGATCATCTAAAAAAAATTAAAAATTGAGTTAGATAGATAATAAACCGAGTTAGATAGCTATTAAAAAAATATTTCACGTTTCAAACTTACATTCAAGGTCTATCGACTGTATGTATTCTTCCAAATCTTGAATGTTGATTAGTTTGGTCATTAATCAATTTTGAGTGCAAATGAGAGTTCCAACAGTTTCTGGAGACAAGGAACTCCTAAAAGGATCCAATATGCGTCCTCTAGTACTGAATGCGGACTTCGAGTCAACAGTGAAAATGAGGGTGGCTAACACACCACGTGCTATCTTAGATAGGACAGGATAACTAGCGGCATTAATTCTCCACCAATCTAAGATATCAAAGCCAAGCGAGTCGTCTATACATGTCTCAGAAAAATACATATCTAGCTCCAATCTAAACTCCGTAACACCCCGTTCCTTAAGTAAGTTGGTGAACATGATCTTAAATTTAGTCAGAATCGGTGCCGACTCATTACCAATATTTTATATTAGTAGTGCTTGGCCTCCATTGAGCCACATTAGAACTCCTCCCACTAGCCACATGAAATGTGTTTTACTACTCAAACAAGCGGCCTAAAAGGAGTTTAACCCTGTCCTCTATCTTATATGCCAACTCATAACCCTGTCCTCTATCTTATCCGCCAACTCATATCCTCTGCATTTTTGCAACCAGAAATTCATTGCCATCATTTTATATTGTGGATCAAGCACAAACGAAACATATATTATCAATTTGAACCTATTTGTGCTACCCCAATACTTCTCATACTTGTTTCTCAATATTTATGCCCATGTTGACATTTATTATATAGTAATTGCTTTCAGACACATCTACTCACGCTTATGGGCTTGCCATATGTATATGAGAACCACTATAAATAGCCACAAATAAAGGATCTGAGTTGATTAAGGAATTATCACAAACAAGTGGTGTGAACTCATGAGAAACCAAAATTAATAACTTCGTATCTTACACACAAAAGTCCTCAATACATGTATAAGAAACTCTGAAAAAGATAATCCAATTTCAGTCTACTCAACCCAACAAAGAAGAACCAATCCCAAATGTTCCGTACACGACCTCCACAACCCCATCTCCACCAAATATATGCTGAATCCTAAACTATTAGGAAAAAGAAAAAATTAATTCAAATAGACTTACCGTGATTTTGGAAGGAAGTTGAAGAGAGTATGTACATAATCCCGAGTGAATAGAGACCAAGATGAGTGATGCGGGCGTTGAGGATTAGGGCTGGCGTGATATGGCTGAGGTCCCATGCAAGTGCAAAGGGCTTATGTTTCAGGGCTAGGGGTAAACAAGCAAGGCAGTAAAGTCTTTAAGTCACTAAGTGACTGCACCCATGCACGTTCTATAAGCCATATAGTCCCACTGGGACTTATGCTATTGTTTCAAAATACAATTCTTAGTCTTATCCCAATACCCCATACTGATCCCAAATAGAAACTTTATATTTATATTTTTGGATTTATTTTATGAACAAAAACTAAAATAAAATATCACAAAATATTGCAAGGATACGGAATTTTTTTATTTAAAATATGAATATTGAATAATGTGACAAGTAACATGCTTCACATCATCTCAGTTCAACCATAGTGGATTTCACAAAAACAATTCTGATCAAAAACACACTCTCAGTTGCAACAGTCTCTTTGGATGTTCACTCCTCATAAGATCATCAATGTCAAAGTTCATGTGAGTGTGTGAGTGAGCAAACTTATATAAGGTAGTAACTCTTTATTTTTTTCTCTTCAATATATTTTTATAATATTATCCATGAGTATTTTCTTCTTATAGATGCTCTCAAGAGATTGTCACTCACTTCAAAAGTCAAACTTTATGCTAGGGCCTAGATACATGAGCATCTCCTCCAAACACTAGTTTGCACAACCCCATTTTTTATGTCCATTTTTGTTGCTCATCTTTTTCCAAAATGATCAGAGCAATGGTTCTTTCTATAAGGACTTAAGGAGATAGATCTGTGTAAGGCGTTAATCTTTTTTCTGCAATGATTTAACACCAACTTTTTCTATATGGATCAACTCTTTGTATTTGGCAAGGGGAGAACTCTTTATTAATGTATTAAGTTCAACTAGTATTAGTCAATTCAAGACATGGACTCCCTCTATGATAAGCATCAATATAAACTTTAATTATAATATGCATACATATAAGTTTCTCACAATGCTTAGTAAATGAATTTTGCCAAGATGACCCATAGGGTTAGTATGCACAAAGTGAATTGTACAAAGTAGAGAGATGCATAGGTTTAGGAATTTATTAAGTAAGAACACAAGTACTCAAATTTTGACATATCAAGTATGTACTTTCCTTAAAGAAAAAATTTGAACCAAACCAGAAAAATTTTATATTATATTTTTCTTATTTAAAACTGAAAAATAGAAACCTAAAAGCAAAACAGAAAAATAAAATGCATGTCCTAGACTAATGCAATAATATAAAGAACATGCAAGTAGTCCTATCAATTAATGTGACATGACATCTTCTTTGACCACCCTCTTTGCTTTAAATTTTGGCATATTTTTTTTATCAACACCACTTTGTATGATTTTTTCTTTATTTTGAAAACAAAAATCTGCTAGTTTACCAAGTTTGAAACTTATGGAGGTTATTTGATGACTTAACTCTTCAACCTTATTTTCTAAATTTTTTTGCTTCCTTGTAAATTTTATTTTTCCTTCTTTTTTCTATATTTTTCTCAAGTTAAAACAAGGTGTCTTTATAGGGCCAATAATACCACAAAAATGATAAGTAGGAGTAAACTAACCTTTGGACTTACCTTGGTTGGGTTTCTTTGTCATTGATATATCTTTTGAGACTCTTGGAACATGAGTTTTATACACGGCCTTCTTTGGAGCTTACTCGTCTTGACTTCTTTTAACAAAAATGATATCTTTTGATGAAGTGGCAGCGGATGATGAGCCTTTAAGTTCCATACCTTGGGAAGTCATATACCCCAAACCCATGCAATCACAACTACATTTTGAAAACGCAGCGTCTCTTCTAATTTCTATGTTGCTGTTTTTTGCTTGCACTCCTGAAATTTTTTCAATTCTTTTTCTAGTGCAGCCTTTTGATCTTTTAATATTGATACTTCAACACCAGAAATTTTTAATGCCTCAGAAAGATTGTTTTTCTCATTTTCCACAGCAGTAAATCTATTGTATAGTTTCTTGTTGAGTTTCTTTAATTTGATCACTTCTTCACATAGATCATTATAGGCTTCTTGCAAACTTAATTCATGATTATCCATAACTAGAGCTACCTCTGAATCACTATCATCATCATCACTTTCAGATTTAGTTAGCCCAATATCAGAAAAATCATTAACAACAGTAGAAAAAGTTACAAAAGAATTGTCATAATCAAATGATGAATTTGAAGGTTTAGATTCTGAACTATCACTAAGTGTGACATTCAATGCTTTTCCTTTACTTTTCTTGAAATTTGGACATTCAATTCTTTTGTAACCATAACCGAAACATTCATGACACTTTTTATCATTATTATCAGATTTTTCTTTCTTCCATTTTTCAGAATAATTTTTCTTTGCAAAAAATTCTTTACCTCTTTTTTTCTTTCCACTAGACTTTTTATTAAATATGAATTTTCTGAACTTTCTTGCTATGAGATCTATATCCTCATTGTTAAAGTTTTCTTCATCAGAAAAATTATCTTGATCATCTTTTATTGTTTTGAGAGCAATGGACTAACCTTTTCTTGTTTGAGGAAGTGAGGATTCATATGTTTGTAGGGAATTGATCAGCTCTTCAATCTTTATTGTATCCAAATCCTTACTTTTCTCAATGGCAGTAACCTTAGACTGAAATCTTTTAGGTAGAGACCTCAAAATCTTCCTCACAACCCTTGAATCCTCCACCTTCTTGCCCAAATTAAACCTAAAATTCACAATATCATTTAGTTTAGCATAAAAATCATTAAAATTCTCATCTTCCAACAATTCATCTCTTTAAATTTTGAGGTTGGCATCTGCAATTTTAAATTTTTTACTATTTTTGTGCCTTCATGTATAACCTCCAAAATATCCCAAGCTTTTTTAGCAATCTCACATATGGAAATTCTTTTAAATTTTTTGGGGGATACCGCCATGAAAATAGCATTAAGTCCTTTACTATTCCAATTGCAATTGCTGATTTCATCTTTCGTCTAAGCATTTATATATAGATGTCTCGGGTTTAGTCCATCATCGTTCAACTGAATTCCATACACGTTCATCCAAAAACTTGAGAAAAGCCCTCATACAAACTTTCCAATAAGCATAATTTTTCTCATCGAAGTGTGGTGGAACATATAATGACGTCTACATGATCTACAAGGGCACGGATCACACTCGAATGAGTGAACCACGCTCTGATGCCAATTGAAATTCCTTAAGTACCCCTATAAAACCATGAAATTGTCTACCAATTTCCTTGAACAAATTGGTTAGATCTCAATTATCAAGATTATATAACGAATCAAATACTTAAAGAAAATAATCAAATTTACCGCAGCCTTCTTCATTAGCCTAATGTCCTCTTCTTCCTCCACAAGATTAATTGGCAATTGTATTCCCTGAAGAACAACCTTAGCATTTCCAACATTAAATTTCATGGTTAAATTAGTAAAATCCCTTACAATAGACCCTAAACTTCTTAACCAGTCAACTCCCAAAACAACTTCACATCCATCTAAAGTAAGTGAATAAATATTTAGTAGGATGCACAAGTCCTGCAAATGTAATGGAATAGCCCTACATAAACCCAAGCAAGGTAGGCTAGCCCCATTAGCCACTTTAATTGGCAGTTGGCTTTTCTCCACTGCCATTTTTGCTTTCCTTGCTACATGTGGATCGATAAAACTATGAGTGCTTCCACTATCAATGAGTACCACCACTTTTTGCTGATTTATACTTCCCATTATTCTCATAGTCCTAGGGGCCAAAGTCCCTGTCATGGCATGTAATGATATGCCTAGCAGTTCCCTAATTTCTTCCTCATTCTCCTTAGGGCCATTGGTTTGTAGTAGAGCTAATGTCCCTTAAGCCTCTTTTTCCTCCTCTTCTTCCCCTTCTTCTTCTCCTATACCTTCTAGTAAGAAAATTTTGGGCCTTATGCATCTATGTCCAGGTTGGAATTTATCATCACAATAATAACACAACCCTTTTTCCCTCATTTCTTGCATTTGTACAGGTGTCACTCTTCTAATAGGAAAGGGTTGTAGGTTTGAAGATAGTCACCATGATCCTAAGACATTTACTATTAATAGTAACTAAATCACTTCTCATAACAATGTCTCATACTTGGGGTTCAGGGACAGCAACTACAATGTGTCTGTGGGGGACAATGCCGTCCCAATTTGAAAAAAAATATTTGCAATCGTGAATTGTATAACTGCCGCATAATTGTTTCAAAAAAAGTGAATAAAACATGAGATTCATATGAAAAAAAATTAATTTTTTAATATTAAATCTCACTATTTTTCAAAGCAATTACACAATATTTATGCACTTTACAGTTGAACGTAAAATTACTTACGTCATATACACCTATTATATTTGTTGCCAGTTTGTTTTTAACGTATATGATATTAATTTTGGAATCAGTGCCATAAATAACCGAAAGCCTTTCTGAGGTGAATGTGAATGCATGTATCATTGATGTTTTAAGCCGTTTTAGAATTTTAGTGCTTATTGCTTTAATACTGGTTGGCTGTCGTATTTTTGCAAAGTTAACTATGGAAGTTGAGTTGCTTTGACTTTAATAAGGAAGCAAATTGGTTGAAAGATTTATTACGTGAGATTCCCTTATGCGAAAATCAGCTCCACCCATTTTAATTCATTTGTGATGGTACTGCTACAATTGATAGCGTACAAAACACTACCACAGAAGGCACTTTCCCCGGCGATTTAAAATCGCTGGGAAAGCATCAAAATCCTCGCCAAATATATACGCCAACGATTATAAACTTGCCACATCTTTTCCAGTACTATTCAGCCATTTCTAATATACTGCCTCGAGCTACCAAAATTGTCGTGTAAACTAAACGATTTGGCAGTGATTTATTAATCGTCGGAATCTAATTTCAAAACGGTAAAACTTTTGCCGGCGATGCAGAAATCGCTGTCAAATGAATTGGCAGATCCATGAGTATGAAAATACAGTACTGTGAAATCTTATTTGACTAATGGTGTTATTAATGTGGATTATGTTAAATCTTGTAATAATCTTGCAGATCCACTAATCAAGGCCTTGACAAGAGAAAGTGTCTGGAATACATCGAGTGAAATGAGATTAAAACCCACAATTCAAGAGTCATGTATGAGGATGCCCAACTTGGATACCAGAGATCCTGAGAACCAGGTTCAATGGACAAAACAAATTATTATGGTTACAGATCAAGATCAAGATCAAAATCAAACTCAAGATAAAGATAAAGATAAAGATCAAGAACAAGATAGAATATCTTCTTTATAGGCAACGGATGTAATTTGTATTTGTTTTAAACTTAGCAACATATACGTGTACGTAAACTCATTTATAAACATTTATAAATATAAACGTAAACCACCCAAACGTTTGACGGCGGTTTTCACAGAACGTTCACATGGTATCACAGAGCAGTTTTTTGGATTAACATCCTCGATCTCATGGCCTCCATCAACCCCACTCTGCCTTTCACCACCATGGTTCATCTTGTCACCATAAAATATCATCTTCCAACTATCTCCTTTGGCGCAGTCAAGTCTTGCCGCTGCTGCAATGCCAGAATCTGCTTGGCTATATTGATGGTTCACTTGCCAAGCCCGCTGCAACCATTGTTTCCAATGACTCTGTTTCACCAAATCCCAAGTTGGCTGAATGGCACTGCACCGATCAGCTTGTGCTTAGTCTGCTGTTGTTGGCTTACCCACGTCCCGTGCAGTTTGGTCTTGGCTGGAAAATACATTCAGCCATCGATCGAAGTCCCGAGAGCTTCGACTCAAAGATGACCTTCAGACCATGAAAAAGCATGATAAAAGTGTTCCTGAGTTCTCCCGAGATTTTAAGGCAATCTGTGATCAACTTGCGGCAATGGGACGTCCGGTTGATGATCTTGACAAAATCCATTGGTATTTACGTGGTCTCGGATCATCTTTTTCTATTTTTTCAACCACTCAATTGTCTCTATCTCCCCTCCCTACCTTTGATGACATTGTGCCCAAAGCCGAAAGTTATGAAATTTTTGTTCGATCATTGGAGTCGACTCCCTCTTCGGGCTCCACTACCGCTGCCTTCACTGCCTCTCGTAATATCAAGACTGGTTCACATACAGGTGGACGTGGAGAAGGCCGTTTCTCTCGTGGAGCACGTGGTCGTGGTGCCTGCAATAATCGAGACCGCAACCGCCAAATTCGGTGTCAAATCTGCCGTGGAGAAGGTCACTATGCCTCATCATGCCGAGATCGTTATACTCGGCCTTCAAATGCTGCTAACTTGGTCGAGGCCTTCACCTCTTGTTCTCTTAATAATGGACCAGATTCTGATTGGTATACGAACGCCGGTGCTACCGCTCATATGACCCATGATGTTGCGCAGTTGGATAAGGCCAACACATACTCTGGTAAGGACTGTGTTGTAGTTGGTAATGGTGCCTCTCTTCCAATTTCTCACACTGGTACCTTCTCTCCGACATCATCTCTTCATTTAAAAGATGTTTTAGTTGTGCCTAGCCTCACTAAAAATCTTATATCCATTAGTAAACTCACCTCTGATTTTTCCTTCTCTATTACGTTTACTAATGATCGCTTCACTGTGCAGACTCGCGACACAAGAAAGGTGGTGGCAACCGATCGACGTGAAAATGGACTCTATGTGCTTGAACGTGGCCATCAATCTTTTCTTTCTGTTTTTCCCAATAATTGTCCTCAGGCATCCTTTGATGAATGGCATGCCTGTTTGGGTCATGTTTCTCATAATATTATTTCTCTTTTGAATAAAAATCGTCAACTATGTGTTACTTCTTTACTTCCAAATCCTACTGTGTGCTCTAGTTATCAAATTGCTAAAAGTAAAAGACTTCCTTTTTCTCTGAATACAAATCGTGCTTCACATGTTTGGGATCTTGTTCATTGTGATTTGTGGGGACCGTCACCTATCCCTTCAAATCTTGGATTTCGATATTATGTTATATTTATTGACGATTATTCCAGGTTTACTTGGCTCTATCCTCTGAAACATAAATCTGACTTCTTTCATATTTTTCTACAATTTCAGAAATTTGTTGAAAATCAATTTTCCACTAAAATCAAGATTTTCCAAAGTGATGGAGGAACTGAATTCACTAATCATCAATTTCGAAATCACTTAATTTCCTCAGGCATTCATCATCAAATGTCGTGTCCATACACTCCATCTCAAAATGGTCGTGCCGAACGTAAACATAGACATATAACCGAAACAGGTCTTGCTATGCTTTTTCACTCTCATGTCCCTCTTAAATTCTGGGTTGACGCGTTCAGCACTGCCACTTTCATTATTAATCGCTTGCCAACGCCTCTTCTTGATAGTCGCTCTCCTTTTGAGGTTCTGTTCGGTAAGCCTCCTTCTTACTCTAATTTTCATCCATTTGGTTGTCTTGTTTTTCCCTATTTACGTGATTATGCCCCTCACAAATTAGCTCCCCATAGTCGTTCTTGTGTTTTCCTTGGCTATAGCATGTCTCATCATGGGTTTCGCTGTCTTGATCGTCTTACGAATCGAGTATTTATTTCCCGACATGCTGTCTTCGTTGACCATGGCTACCCGTACAAAAATAATAATTGCTCTGGGCCTTTCCCTCCTACCTCAAATTCTACTTTTCTAGAGCCCACTGCACCCTCCTTCTCATACCCAGTCACATCAGGGGCCTCTTTACCTTCTCAGCCCAGTCCTTTCCCAGATTTGTGTGGCCCATGTTTAACTGATCCATCTTGTAGTTCTGTGCCACCTTCAATTTTGCAGGAATCCACTGTTGATGGGCCAAGCTCCCCTTTGGCACCTGTCTCTCCAACTCCAGATCCATCTCCCGCTCCGGCTCCTGCACCAATCCTTGGCACTCACCCGATGCAAACGTGGGCCAAATCTGGAATTTTTAGGCCTTATACTCGAGCCCTTCATACATGCACAGCTCCAAATTCCAAACTCATTCAATCTTTACTCACCATGTGCGAGCCCAAAGGGTTCAAGACCGCTACCAAGCATCCCGGATGGATTGCTGCCATGGATGAGGAGCTTCAAGCTTTGCATCACAATCACACTTGGGATTTAGTGCCCCAACCTTCAAATACCAATATTGTGGGATCCAAATGGGTCTTTCACATCAAGTATCTCGCCAATGGTACCGTTGATCATCTTAAGGCCCGTCTTGTTGCTAAAGGCTACACCGAGCAACCAGGCCTTGATTTCAATGATACTTTCAGCCCAATTATCAAAGCCTCCACTGTTCGAGTTGTTCTTTCCTTGGCGGTCTCTAATCACTGGCCACTTCGTCAACTTGATGTGAAAAATGCTTTCTTGAATGGCATTCTTCAGGAGGAAGTTTATATGGAGCAGCCTCCAGGTTATGTTGATTCAAGATATCCCTCTCATATCTGCAGGTTACGTCGAGCTTTATATGGGCTCAAACAAGCTCCACGGGCCTGGTTTCATCGGTTCAGTGCTTTTCTTCTTACCACTGGGTTTTCTTGCAGTCGAGCTGACTCATCCTTGTTTGTGCTTTCCAAGGGTGCTGACCTAATCTATCTACTATTATACGTTGATGATATTGTCGTCACCAGCAACAATTCAATTCTTCTTGATGCTTTTATTGGCAAATTATCCAAGGAGTTTGCCACCAAGGATATGGGCTCATTAAGTTATTTTTTAGGCCTTGAAGCACATCGGACTTCCTCTGGCCTTTTTCTCAGTCAGGCTAAATATGCTCATGAAATTTTGCAGCGTGCCAAACTCGTTGACAGTAAGCCCATGAGCACTCCTATGGTCGTTGCTCATCACCTATCTACTGATGGTCCTGACTTTGATGATCCCTCACTCTACCGGTCTCTTGTTGGTGCTCTTCAATATCTCACTATCACCCGGCCAGATCTTGCTCATGCTGTCTCTGTCGTGAGTCAATATATGCACAAGCCTTCCCTTTGCCACTTTCAGGCTGTTAAACGAATCCTACGCTACATCAAGGGCACCTTGCAGTATGGCCTCTCTTTCACTCCATCTTCTTCCTACAATATTCTTACTTACTCAGATGCTGATTGGGCCGGTTGTCCTGATACACGACGGTCTATCTCTGGCTATGCTATTTACCTTGGTGATAACCTTGTCTCTTGGCGTTCCAAGAAACAACCGACTGTGTCTCGTTCAAGCTGTGAATCCGAATACCGAGCACTTGCCAGCACCGCTGCCGAAGTCAAGTGGCTTGGCCATCTTCTTCGTGATCTCAAGGTGACATCTTCATCTTCTCCAATTCTACTTTGTGATAATCAAAGCTCTATATTTCTTGCTGCAAAGCCAGTCTCTCACAATCGCTTGAAGCATATCGAGCTCGATTATCATTTTGTGCGTGAATTGGTGGCTTCCGGAGAACTTCGGCTTCAATATGTCCCTACCAATCTCCAGCTTGCCGACATATTTACCAAAAGCCTTGGTCGTCCTGCTTTTATATTCTTTCGTTCCAAGTTTCGCGTTCGAGACCTTCAAACGCTAGGCTTGCGGGGGGGTATTATGGTTACAGATCAAGATCAAAATCAAACTCAAGATAAAGATAAAGATCAAGATCAAGAACAAGATAGAATATCTTCTTTATAGGCAACAGATGTAATTTTTATTTGTTTTAAACTTAGCAACATATACGTGTACGTAAACTCCTTTATAAATATAAACGTAAACCACCCAAACGTTTTACGGTGGTTTTCACAGAACGTTCACACAAATCATATGATGGTCATAAGAAATGTACTATTTATTTTATTTCTTATTCCTATGTGTGTGTGCATTTATCCTGTAATGTTTTAGAGGATGAGTTTTTGAAAAAACTCTTAATGAGATTCTGTAGCTCATATGAGTAGGGTGTAAGAATTATAGGAGCACCCTTGATAGATTTTACTAATGTGAGTGTGGAAGTGGGGCCACTCTCTATTGAGTTTATTCTTAAATACACTCATGAAACTAGGATTAGCACAAGGCCGTAATGTGTTGGCTAATAAAATTCATGTCAAAATTAAGCTGAATAGATAGATATATATATGCCGCATGCATCCACTGTGGTGAAACTTCTTTCATGTATGTTTGAGGGTGCCTTTAACTTTATGTCAAGAGTCGAGATGTCATTTTCTGCATTAATTTTTAATCGTTTAACCTTTGTTTTTTTTTTAAAGAAAGACAATTAAGTAAAGAAATCAAATAGTTTATTGACTTAATTGGCAAATATTGCAAAAGTTCAATACATTACCTAACCTAATGTGCCCCACTAAATCGCCATAAAAATAATTTTCCCACAACCATATATGACAAAGTCCAAACCTAGTTAGCTAGCTGAACTTCGAATCATGCAACTTATAATATATATAAGCTGGCTAGCTAGCACGTATATACAGAGCCAGAAGGAAGAAATATTAATTGGTCAGAATCCAAGAAAAGTAAAGTACCTTAATAAGCTTGTTCCAGCCATCCAATTATATAATTTTTCAACCCCATGCACACTGACCAGTGTACGTACACGTAAACATTTCATATCAACTCTACGACTATTGCCGACCCCATGAACTTTCAAACAAGCAAGCGTGCTTCGTAAAATAACGTGCTTGTCACTTTATAAATAAAGGCTCCCAATTTGGCCCTGTTAAACATTGAAAACTAGTTCACTTTTGCCAGAAAGAGAGAGAACATTGCACAGAGAGATCATGTCTTCTTCCCACTGCATTGCGATAGCTCTATTCTGCATTGCATTCTTGCTGGTAGGAATATCAGTATCCCATGCCCAGCTTTCCTCAACATTTTATGACGCAACATGTCCAAACGTGACGAACATCACACGTGGTGTCATCGAGAATGCGCTGCGGAGCGATCCCAGAATTGGTGCCAGCCTTATTAGGCTTCATTTCCATGACTGCTTTGTCAATGTACGCGGTGCTTCTCTCCATGCATCTTCCTTACTTTTAAAATCAAGCACGGCGGGATTATTAATGGGTTTCAAGCTTTTTTTTTTTCTTTTTATAAATTGGGTTGAAACGTGTTTTAACTTTCTTGCAGGGTTGTGATGGATCAATTTTGCTGAACAACAGTGACACCATAGAAAGCGAAAAAGAAGCTGCCCGAAATAATAACTCCGTTAGGGGCTTTGGCGTTGTCGATGATATAAAGACTGCGTTGGAAAGCGCTTGTCCCAGGATAGTTTCCTGCGCTGATATTCTCGCCATTGCAGCTGAAGAATCAGTTTCATTGGTACACCGACAACATCAACACGCCCTTGATCTCTTTAAATTTTGTCCCTGACTCTGCTATACACAACTTAAAATAGAAGCAAACTAAACTGAAGAGAGTAAATTAACAGCTTGTTATGCTCTACTTAAATGAAGGCATAAAGTTTTGATAGCAGATCAAGATCTAGCTAGTATATAATATCTTATTAAACCTTAAATACCTTTTCTATTCAAAATTTTCAGCTTCTTCTATCTCAGAAAATTTTCTTTTCTGATCTTCATAGATGGCAAAATATGAACCATTTAGTTGAAAATTCTTAAAATAGAGAGGGTTTTGGTGAATCTTACGTCTAAAATTTCTGTGTGTTTACAACTATACAAAGTAGGCCTATAATTGAATATGGCTAAAGTAAATAAGGAAATACAATGAAGTAGGAAAGATAATGGTTGAGATTTAACAGATTTTGATCTATAAAACCTTTTTATTGCCCCCAAAACATTAGTCATGCCACATAAGACACAAGGGAAATTCTACTGCCAGTCCAAAACCAGTTTTTAGTATGTCTGTTGACATATGAAGCTAACTAATTGGCACTCACAGGCAGGGGGTCCCTCGTGGGCAGTTTTACTGGGAAGAAGGGACGGCACAACAGCCAACCGTACTGGTGCTGATATTTCCCTTCCAAGCGCGGTCGATACCCTTGACACTCTTAAAGAGCTCTTCTTAGCTGTGGGGCTGAACACCACCGATCTGGTTTCCCTCTCAGGTAGTATTTCTATACTTATCACTAGTGTCCGAAAATAATCACACCAACTACTAAAATGTCACATTTCAAGTAATATTCCATGATTGATATTCGCAAATATGTATTAGATGACAAAGTTGACATGCGTAATTTTCAGGCGCTCACACGTTTGGACGCGCACAGTGTGCGACTTTCAGCGGCCGATTGTACGATTTCAACAGCACAGGCAATCCTGATCCAACCCTAAATTCAACCTACTTGAAAACTCTCCAGGGAATATGCCCCCAGGATGGAAATGAGACTGTCTTGGCAAACCTCGACCTCACAACACCCGATGCTTTTGACAACAATTACTTCTCCAATCTTCAACTTGAGAACGGATTACTGCAGACCGATCAAGAGCTGTTCTCAACGACAGGAGCGGACACCATTGATATTGTCAACAACTTTAGCAGTGACGAGGATGCTTTCTTGGACAGCTTCGTGGAGTCGATGCTTAAAATGGGGAATATCGGTGTGTTAAAGGGGTCGGAAGGAGAAGTTAGATTGAACTGCGGCATAGTGAATGCTGACTCTTCTGGATAAGAAAGCTTTTTACATAGCTCAATTGAAACCAGAGATAATGCTGAGGACAAATATGCCATATAAAACTAGCTTGTTTTAATAAATGGTGATGATGACAAATATGTTAACGAGACAATAAATTAATAAGTATTGAGATTTATTAGCATATGTTAGATAAGCCATATAAGATTTGTTAGATAAGTGTTGAGAGTTATTAGCATATGTTGTCGTGGTCTGATGTTTTAATAAAAGTGGCTGGAAACTTCTTGTATAGAAGGATTTAGTTATGAATAAAGATGTCTTTTGGCCTCTTAAGATGTTCTTGGGTTCTTATTATTATACTTGTAGAGGTAAAAATTGACTAGGATTATATGACTATATGATAAGGCTTATCTTATAATTATATTTGATATTATTGGATGAATGTAAAATAATTATTGATTTATCTCTAAACAATATTGAGTTTATCTAGGAGTCTTAGAGGTTGTGAGGCATCTCGTTGGCCTTAAAACATAGAAAAGGAAAAAAAAAAAAACTATTTTCTTAACAAATAGCATATTCCGTCTAAATTTAGAGAGGTAATGGCAAAATGCAATTACCATCATCCAAAAAATGCCATAGTGATTGTATAAAAAACCCAATAAATGTTCTTTAACTAGTACTTCATCCACAAAGATGTTGGTGAAAAACAACTAATTAAGCAAATGTTTGACCCTAACCTTTGTGACAATTAAACACTCTTGTGAATGAACATTAAATTTATATAAATTACATAAAGGCCGATCCCATCTCAAAGCACAACTTCTTGAGTTAAGTTCCATTTCAGATGCATCCAGAAAACCAACAAAAAAAAATATACAAATGGTCTATATATGTCTATACGGGACTTTAATCAAACAAATGGCATGCAAGTGGAAAGTTCAATTTTCCAAATACTAAATTATGTAGATGCCCAAGTACAATTGCAGTTTTAACTCTTTACTAGAAATAACACAATTCAAGGAGGCCAATTATTGTAGAACAGAGGACGCAAATACTCAAGTAATGTAGGTGAGAATTGATGTAGGTTATACCTATGTTGGTAATACGTACCTTGAACGGAGTTGTGAGTGAAAGTGGGATTTAATAGAGGCTCAGAATAAGAGAGATTTTCATGTGTTCTTAACCTGAATCTACATAAACGGCTTCCTTGAAGCTTGGTAAGCTGAAATCCCCTTCCTGGAGTTTCACTCGATAGCTCGCAGCAATAGTAGGTAGTGTGCGACTAACATTTAGGGAAAAATAGAAGGGTGTACACGGTGCATATATATATATATATATATATATATATATATATATATATATATATAGATTCTTTTGTGTCAATAATTTGGACACTAAAAGTTAAGATGGGTGGAAATAGTCCTATTTGGTTATTGCGACTATAGAAAATTGACGCTTAACAGTTAGATGGGTTTAATTTCTTTTGCGACTCAAAAAATAAGATGCAACTAAATGTAAGTCAATGCAAATAAAACACACACTGTGCATGTGGCTAATCTGACCATTTCTGATGGTTATTTGTGGTACATTTAATAAAGATGTAAATACTCATTTATCGTGACAATTTATGTAATGATGAAAAAGAATTAGACGCAAAAAGCCGTTTCTGTTGTAACGCGTCTTTAATTCTCTATAGTTTTCTTTTCTTTGAGTTTTTGGGAGTAAAGCCAGAAGTGATTAACTTTTTGGTATTTAATGTACATTCGATGCATTTAATTTGTTGGTTTTCTTTTCCTTAAGGTTTTTGGAATAAAGCTGGATCTTATTAATTTGTTGGTGTAACTGTCAAGTACACGTTCAGTGCTTTAGATGCACGGGAAAAATTTTTACAAACGGTTTTACATTTGAAAAAAAAATATTTGCAATCGTGAATTGTATAACTGCCGCACACTTGTTTTAAAAAAAGTGAATAAAACATGAAATTCATATGAAAGAAATTAATTTTTTAATATTAATCGCACTATTTTTCAAAGCAATTACACGATATTTATACACTTCACAGTTATATGTAAAATTACTTATGTCATATACACCTATTATATTTGTTGCCAATTTGTTTTAAACATATATGATACTAATTTTGGAATCAGTGCCATATATAACCGAAAGCCTTTCTGAGGTGAATGTGAATTCATGTATCATTGTTGTTTTAAGCCGTTTTAGAATTTTAGTGCTTATTGCTTTAATGCTGGTTGGCTGTCGTATTTTTGCAAAGTTAACTATGGAAGTTGAGCTGCTTTGACTTTATTAAGGAAGCAAATTGGTTGAAAGATTTATTACATGAGATTCCCTTGTAGGAAAATCAGCTCCACCTATGTTAATTCATTTGTAATGGTACTGCTACAATTGATAGAGTACAAAACACTACCACAGAAGGCACTTTTCCCGGCAATTTAAAATCGCTGGGAAAAGCATCAAAATCCCCGCCAAATATATATGCCAGCGATTATAAACTTGCATCCTCTTTGCCGATACTATTCAGCCATTTATAATATACTGCTGCGAGCTACCAAAATTGCCGTGTAAACTAAACGACTTGGCAACGATTTATTAATCGCCGGAATCTAATTTCAAAATGGTAAAACTTTTGCCGGCGATGCAGAAATCTTATTTTACTAATGGTGTTATTAATGTGGATTATGTTAAATCTTATAATAATCTTGCAGATCCACTAATCAAGGCCTTGACAAGAGAAAGTGTCTGGAATATATCAAGTGGAATAATATTAAAACCTATAATTCAAGAGTCATGTATGAGGATACCCAACCTGGAGACCAAATCCTGAGAACCAGGTTTAATGGAAAAAACAAATCATATGATGGTCATAAGAAATGTACTATTTATTTTATTTCTTATTCCTATGTGTGTGCATTTATCCTGTAATGTTTTGGAGGATGAGTTTTTGAAAAAACTCTTAATGAGATTCTGTAGCTCATATGAGTAGGGTGTTAGAATTACAGGAGCACCATTGACATATTTTACCTATGTGAGTGTGGGAGTGGGGCCACTCTCTATGAGAATTGAGTTTATTCTTAAATACACTCATGAAACTAGGATTAGCACAAGGCCGTAATGTGCTGGCTAATAAAACTCATGTCAAAATTAAGCTGAATAGATAGATATATGCCGCATGCATCCACTGGGGTGAAACTTCTTTCATGTTTGTTTGAGGGTGCCTTTAACTTTATGTCAGGAGTCGAGATGTAATTTTCTGCGTTAATTTTTAATCGTTATCCTTTGTTTTTTTTTTTTAAGAAAGACAATTAAGTAAAGAAACCAAATAGTTTATTGACTTAATTGGCAAATATTGCAAAAGTTCAATACATTACCTAACCTAATGTGCCCTACTAAATCACCATAAAAATAATTTTCCCACAACCATATATGACGAAGTCCAAACCTAGTTAGCTAGCTGAACTTCGAATCATGCAACTTATATATATAAGCTGGCTAGCTAGCACGTATATACAGAGCCAGAAGGAAGAAATATTAATTGGTCAGAATCCAAGAAAAGTAAAGTACCTTTTTCCAGCCATCCAATTATATAATTTATCAACCCAATGCACGCCGACCAATGTACGTACACGTAAACATTTCAGATCAACTCTACGACTATTGCCGACCCCATGAACTTTCAGACTAGCTAGCGTGGTTAATTCGTTTGAGTAACGGTGTTATTAACGTGGATTATATTAAATCTTGTAATAATCTTGTAAATCTACTAATCAAGGCCTTGACAAGAGAAAGTGTCTGGAATAGTTCGAGTGGAATGAGATTAAAACTCATAATATTTCAAGAGTCATGTATGAGGATACCCAACTTGGCGACTAGAGATCCTGAGAACCAGGTTCAATAGAAAAAACAAATCATATATTGGTCATAAGAAAGATACTTTTTATTTTATTTCTTATTGCTATGTGTGTATGCATTTATTCTGTAATGTTTTGGAGGATGAGTTTTTGAAAAAACTCTTAATGAGATTCTGTAGCTCATATGAGTAGGGTGTAAGAATTACAGGAGCACCCTTGACAGATTTCACCTATATGAGTATGGGAGTGGGGCCGCTCTCTATGAGAATTGAGTTTGTTCTTAAATACACTCATGAAATTAGGATTAGCACAAGGCCATAATGTGCTGGCTAATAAAACTCATGTCAAAACCTAGGTTATTATGTGAGTCATAATTCTTTATTTCCCTTAATTAGTCATAGTTCAAGTCTGAGACCACTACTGACTCTAGAGGAAATTTTGTTATTTCACTAATTGAGGGTTCAATACAGAACACACATTCATTATGCATAATGATCCTTCTTTGTTTAGAAGTATATCGCTTATTTATATTATTTTTTATTATTAAAAAATAGTGGGGAAATGTTGGTATTTTTGTTTAAGAGATTATTACATTTACTTCCTTAATTCAATCTTTATTTCTCTTCTTTTGGATGCATGTACGTATATAAAAGGTGATCTTATAGCCGTTTGCCAAGTTATAGCCGTGTTAATGCTTATTAAAATATATGTTGGTGGGAAGCTGCTTTATTTTTTTCAGTTTAGAGTATTAACGTACGTTGGCTATTTTATTTTTCATTCAATTGTCATCCCGTTGAAAAAATTTCTTAATTGGTATACAAAGTCAAATTTTTTTCTTTTTTTAATTGAAGGGAAATTGGCATCCTGTGTAGTATTTCATTTTCTATAGTTATTTTTCTATACCTACCGAAGTATAGTTTTTTCTTTTGAGAAAAAAGAGAAAGTTAAAAGTGTGAATATTTTGGAAAGATTTTCCAGACAATATAAATGTGTTATTTGAGTGGAGCTTTGGGCTGAACCATTTGTGTAGAGTTGGTTCAAGCTATACGATGATCAATTAGACTGTTGTATCCTGAAGAAGTCAAATCAAAAGAAGTTCTGCTGCACTGGTTAATTTGAAACTTTATACACCGCAGATGGCTTGAATCTCCTTAACGAGAGCGAGATTTCCATGCCTTAATTCAAACTAGTTTCATTTAAATGTTAAGTTTATTTTAATTTTTATTATATTATTGTATATTTCACTAACAGGAAATATATCTTTGTCACACACACTAATACCAAATATACTCCCCTAAAGATTTTAGATTTATGAGGTTGCAAAACACTAATATCTAAGGTTACAATAGATCATAGTGCATATGAATAAGCCGTTCATGAAGTACTCTTGCTCTAATGGCATAAGCTCAGCGCATTTAATAAATAAGATGTCCATAAATACTAAATTTAGCTTTAATATTGAATAAGCCAAACTTGCATTAACTCAACTTGACTTTGTTTAGGCACTTAAACAAATCTTGCCTAAATTCAACTCAACTCATTGAGCAACTTAAAGCTTCTAACATCATGTGTGATATATTATCTTTAGTAATGTTACTAACCATACTCTCATTGTCCTTCAACCTTTAAATTCACTTTGATATCATTAAAGTGAGACAAGAGTGTGGTATATAGAATTTTCCTATTATTTTATAAATATATATTATTGTAGAGTAATGATATATATAATCGTGAAGTGTGCAAGCGACGTGTAGTTGCTTTGAAAAATAGTGGAGTCTACTATTAAAATATTAATTTTTTTTATGTGGGTTCTGTATTTATTCACTTTTTTAAAAGTGATTGCGCGGTACTTGTACACTCACAACTACAAGTATCATTTCTTTTATATTATTAGTCATGGATAAAATATGGTTTAATATGTGTTTTATGTCATTTTTGAATTTTCCTATTATATATATGCTTTTGGTATATGTTTGTTACGATCCCACATCGACTAAATATGAGACATGGTTGGTGGTTTATATGCCCCTAGGCACCCTTTTCTTGTAAGTCAGTTTCCAAGGATGAGTTCTACCTAGTGAGTTCATAACAAATGGTATGAGAGCCACTCCCATGGTTCTAAGGCCATGTTATGACAGTTGCAATCATGCGGTATAGGGGGTGATGACGGCATGACAGTGTTTGTCTGGGGCTAGGAAAGACCTAGCTACAACCACCACGACTAAGTATGTAATTGGTTGGTGGTTTATAAGTCCCTAAGCACCCTTCTTTTGTAAGCTCGTGTCCAAGAGTGAATTCTACCTAGTGGGTTCATAACAATGTCATACATATATATATATATATATATATGTATATATATGTAACATCTATGTTATATATAATTTTGCTTCTTTCCTAAGCAAGATCTAACCTGGTTTAATCTTTCATGTCGTATGTTGAGGTAATTCTCTCCCACCCAAAGAATACATTGATCTCCTCCGCATACAATCTGTGGGCAAAGGAAAGGGGCACCGAGTGATTCCAATGGGATGCTTTCAATGACTAAGTTGGAAATGTTATTGAATTAAATTTCAAATGTTTGACTTTTTCATATAATCATTACCTAATCATTATTTAAATACAAAAAATTAATACAACTTTTACAAATTTCAAAACAAAAATAAAATTAAAAAAGTATATTCAAAGTTCAAACAAGTTTTTTACTTTATATATTCACTGTCACAAACTCTAATAAAATATTTATTTTAAAATATATTTTTATTAAAATTTTCTCTCATTTCTCAAAATCTATAAAACATATTTACTCAAATAATTTTACTATTATTTACAAAATTTTCAGATATTCTAAGCATCCCAAATATATATGCCCTAAGAGTAGTGCTACACGTAGGTACAATTATACATACAATATTATATGTACTAAGTGGCAGTTCTATTTTATTGGTATTTTCTTTTTTATGTGAATTTTAGATTTTGAGTTTTAAAATTTTAATCATTTCCAAAACCTGACACAATAGCACGTATGATTATATAAGTAAAATTGTAAGTAAAGATAGAGGTGGTATAATAGCAATATTCTTTTCCAATGGCTAAAGAGAAGGTTTTGCTAATGAAAAACCTTATGTTCATAAGTTAGTTTGGAGTACATGATACGCTGTATAATGTTGATGTATCATGATTTAATTTTAAGAAAAATTTATAGATTTGAATCTTGCAAATCAAAACATATCTTTTTTATTTCTATGAAGTTTGCAAAACTTCATGTTCTTTTGAAACCAATTACAATCATGTGTTTATTGAAAGGCTTACACATGGCCACCTCAAAATGGTTTTTACTCCTACTAATTCGATCTTCTTTTGAGGCTATAGTATGTTCTCTCTCTCTCTCTCTCTAATAAACAACCTTATATTAATTAAGAACTATACAATTTAGCTTCAACCAAAATACTAACAAGCAATAGCTAAAGACAAACTTCTACTAATGAAACATTCTATATATTCATAATCTAGTGTGGACTATATACACTGCATAATGTTGATGTTGCAACATTTAATTTGTAAGAAAAATTTATAGATTTAAATCTTACAAATTAAATTGTGCCTTTTTTTCTATATTTTATTTTCCTAGATTTTTGGTACAGATTTTTTCATTTACAAAAAGTTGTGTTACTTTGAAACTAATCCCAAGTCATAGCATGACGCCCGTCATGCTTCCGCTGCATTACTCTTACACTTTTACACCACTTCACACATACTCTCAGCCATAAGTCAACCACAAGGTGACATCCGTTACCTCGGACTACAGGCCACTCCACAGCTACTTCGGGATACTGTTACACAATTCCCGATGCTACACAATACACTCTACGCTTCTCAACTACATAACCATCCTTTTGTACGCAACACACCTTACGATGCATTGCTATACAACACAAAGCACACGCCACGTGCACTCTCTTTCACTCAAACTACGCCACGCATCACTACGACGCACGTCACACGGTCCGTCGCTACACTACATGGAGTACGCTCCACTCGTACTCCCTTCACACATCACGCCGCATCACAACTATGGCATACACCTCACGCCCATAATTCACAGCAAAGTCTACAACATTACATAGTTATGCCCAACACTTCACTACATAGCCACACTTCACAATGAACTCCACAATACTAATAGCACTTTCCACAATCTATTAACTAGCATATATCATAAATAATGAGAGATATAGGGTTATACCATCGAGACGAGATAACCAGTGCGTTGCTCGCTGCCCTTCACGATCAAGACATCGGAGGAGTCGTACGTGGCGGTTAACACCACGTACAGTCGCTGTCCACCACGTAAAGTGGTGGTTTGGGCTTAGGAATAGTTAGGCGTGGTTTTGGAAAGGCCCAAGGCGGCCTCATGGTGGTCTAGGTGGCGAAGCATGGTGGCATCCCATAGTGCACTTGAGAGAGAGTGAAGGTGCTTGAGGTGGAGGAAGGCTAAGGAATTTCTTGGGAAGCTAGGGGGAGGAAGAGGGAGGCTGGTGGAAGTGCTTGGTGGCAGGGGAGGTGGAGTATAGCGGTGCTAGGGCCATCGGTGGTAGATCTAAGCCATGAGAGACCCATTTAGGGTAGAGAGAGAGAGAGAGGCTCGTGGAGGAGGTGAGCAGGCACTGGTAGTTCCTTGATGGCTAGGGATCACGGTGGTGGTGCTTGGTGGCCCAACTGCCATGCACGGCGGCGCTAGGAGTTGTGCATGGTGAAGCCGTGCGTGAGAAGTTGCATGCGTGAGGTAGCCTAGTGGGGAGAGAGAGAGCTGGGTGGAACGGAGACCATGGAAGGGAAGCTCATGGAGTGGGGATGTTGTTGGTAGTGGTCAGTGGCCACGTACGGCGATGGTAGGAGGAGATCAATGGGTTTTCATACCCATTTGGTTGAAGGGAGAAGGAGAGAGAATGGCTTGCCGGTGGGACTCACCACTGGTGGGAATGGACTGGCCGGCGAGAGGGGGAGTTGCCGGTGGTGGTGGCGCCAGTTGGGAGGAGAAGTCGCATGGGTGAGGGAGAAGAGAGAGACGTCGGGCTAGGAGACAGGGAGAGGAGAGAGAAAGAGGAAAGGAAAAAGTGAGTAAAAAAAGAGAGGGGCTTGGGTATTTAATCTTAGCCCTTCATTTCGGGATCTTCAAAATGATTTATCGGTGAGTTTAAATACTGATTTGAAAACTGTAAGTGTTTTATTTAAAATAAAAAACTGAGATGAATTAAGATAGAATATTATTTTATAAACTAAAGTTTATAAAATAATATTCCTTCATCATTAATTAAAATGATGAAGTCTCGTTAATCAGTCAAAGAGAATAAAATCATTTAAATTAATTTAGATTTTTCAACATAAATTTAAATCTCGTAATATTTTTAAATGACTAATATATTTTAATTTAAATAATTTTTCACAATTATAATATTTTTAGAACTCATCAAAATATTATAATTGTGTTATTTAAAAAACTAGTTTAGTCTAATAACACTGGAAATACCACATATAAATATTTTCAGAATATTTAAAATATTCATAAGCTTTAAAATAATGTGCTTGCTTTAAAATCCGCTTGGTATCTTTTAAAACACGCCATTGAGGTACAACACGAAAATTAGGCTCATAATTAAAGAAGAAAGAATGAGCGGGGTTATTACATTAGGATTGTGTAATTCCATGTAGAAATGAGTACTTAGCATGTTAGAAGTTAGGATGTGTGATTCTTTGAAGTTCTTGATATTCATTTGCAATAGAAAGGCTGAAAACACCGTGCTAGCTTAGGGTCGTGAAATTTGATGTTGTGGTTGTGTTGATGAATTCATATGATGAAAATATGATCATGAAGGATATGAATCTAGTGACTTAACGTGTTACTGATTTCGAGTTTAGAATATGATTAAGTGCTAAATTCGGATTAAGTCTCCAATAGTATGCAAATAGGCCTAAAATCACCCCTGGTGAAACTTATGGTTTTAAGTGTTTTGGTCATTCTAGGTTTCTTATAGTAGATGCATGGTTTCTTAATTTCTAAATTCAAAAATGGATTTAGAATAGAAAATACATGAACTTTGTAAAGTTTGGTGAAGCATGGGACTTATTGCAATTATTGAAAGTTTAGGGGCTTATTTGTAAAATCTAAAGAGTTAATGGGCAATTCTGCAAATAATGCTTTAGAAGTATTATATTTTGATTTTTCTTAGTTAAATGAGATTTCCTAACCTTAGTATATCTCTTGTTTCAGCCTACTCGATTATTAAATGCGAAGATGTTTGTAAGTTAGCTTCTAACTTACTCTTGATATATGTTAAGATAATAAATGTCATGCAAAGTAATCCATGTTTTATATAAACTCCCTTTAAGATTTGAGATAATTATGTAATGACATGATGTCATTATCATAAGCATGAATATCTGTTACATATCATAAGCATCTATCTTGAAGCATGCTAGTCTGTTACGAATTTCAAGTCAAGCATAGAAAATATAATTTTATCATGACTCCAAATGAGAGAAGATGGGGGGATTATCCTAGTGGAACTCCCCTGTTCACTCTTGGAGTGAATAAAATGGAATGAAATTTTCTAAGTTGATGAAGAACAGTCTGCGGGCTTCAAATGGGACTAAAAGATTTTCAAAGCAAAGTTAAAAGGCACCTAATGCTGGTGGGTGCCACTAATGACTTATGGTAATTCAAATTACCATGAGTCAAGACTTTGTTGATGTACTCATAGCTAGTGGATGGACCTATGATGTGATGTGGTGACCAGCAAGAGCACATGGTCTATAGGGAACTGTTGAGCACCCACTCTCTGTAAGAATAAAAATATGAATGAACTTAATCTGTTTATCAAAGCAAGCATGTCATGAAGTACAAAAACCCTGATGTCGTTGAGGTTACGTTTTGTAAATCAAATCCATATAAACATGACATGTAATCATGCATACTTGTCATGTTTATTATTGTGCATTCTTTATAAACTGATAGTAGTTTAGTTGTATAACTTGTTAAGATTGAAAAAACTCACCGTGATAGTCCTAACTACTATTTCTATCCAGAACGGCAAAAGATGTGATAGGTCAGCATGGAGTAGAGCATCCTCTACTTTTTTAATAGAGAGGGTTTGGACTTGGAGGAGTTCATGGAGATCATACTCTAATTTTTTAATATCATCTTGTCACTGATAGTCGAGCTACGTGAATGGCTTCATGTGTAGTTAAGAAACTACATTGGAGTCTATAATTAAAGAGTTCTTACTCCAGTACTATGGCTCTTTTGAGTAAAGTCATGTTTGTATGGATGATTTATTTATCTATGTGTTAATGTTAAGTATAATATTTTGGGATTTAGTCTATTTTTTGTGCGACTTATGTTTGAACAAAAAAATTATATTGCGATTATTGTATATTGGTAGAATCATGTTAGGTGTATTGCATATTATCTGTTATAACGGGGGTTTTAACTTTGTATTACATGTCCTAATGCTTCAGCCTCCGTCAAATCTCAAGCCGAGGTTGAGGGCGTCACATTTAGTCATGAAGGACGTTCATGACAATGGTAGCTTTATGCAAGCTCTAATTTTAAGTTACTTATGCACTTGAAAGGAAATTATGTAAAATTATGTATGTATGTAGGTTTCCATTTAACATGCACATGATTGGACGTCATGAAATGAAAATAGCATGTAGTCCAGGTAAGTATTATATTTATACTATTTTAAAGTTTTCTAAATGATATGAAAATGAAATGAAATGTTTTTATGAGAAAAATGCTCTTTTTATTCAATGAAATAAAATAAAATGTTTTATTAGAAATAAAAATATTTTAGAAATGAAATGATGTTTTATGAATCTATGCTAAGATATTAATGTTTTAAGGCATATGTATGTAATGACCTTTTTTGGCAACTCCTTTTTATGCATCTCTATGATAAATGTATGCATGATGAAATGTATGTTATATGTAGTAATTATTGTCTTTATGATTCATAAAATGAAATGATGAATGCTCAGTATTATGAAATGACACTTTATGAAATTAAATGGATTATGAATGAAAAAGAAATGATAGCTCTTTATGAAGGAATGTACAAGGTGTGAGAGAATGTTTTTAATTATGAGAAATGAAAAGCTTTTTAAGGAAAAATCCCTCTATGTAATGTTTTCTAAGGAAATAAGTATTTAATAAATGAATGTAGATGAATGAAAAATATATGAAGGAAAACCTATGTTAGTGTATGTTTATAGTATGAAATAATTCTTATTGAATATTCGATTCATTTTTTTTCCCGTATATCCCACCAATGAATGAAATGAAATAAGAGATAAGTCTGAAGCTCTTGTCAAGCTAGAGTGTTTTTTGGCCAACTTTGAATAAGGGTGTGGCTAGATATATGAAAATGAGTCTTATTTGTCGTAGAGCCAAATGAGAAATCTGAAACATTGTTTTAAACCGGCCATGTTAAAACTGAGAGAAAGAATAATTTTTATTTCATCTGTATTATTCAATTTGTGTACATCTTTACAAATAAATAGATTTACAAGAGACTTAAGTATAGAAACATGTACATATGGTAAGTGGACTAATTAGACTAATGCTTAGAATTAAGGTGATTGCTGATTTTCTAGAGGCTAAGTATATGGAAAGATAGATAACTATCAATACTCTTCCTCAAGTTGGCACATGTAGATTCGTAATGCCCAACTTGCATGAAAAATGATAAAAGAGTTCCTGACCCAAGGTTTTGGTGAAGATGTCGGCAACTTATTCATTTGAAGAAGTATGAACGACTTTGAGAAGACCCGAGCGAATCTTATCACGAAAAATGCTCTAATACCATATTAAAACTGAGAGAGAATAATTTTTATTTCATCTGTATTATTCGATTTGTGTAAATCTTTATAAATAAATATATTTACAAAAGACTAAGAAACATGTACATATGGTAAGTAGCTAATTAGACTAATGCCTAGAATTAAGGTGATTGCTGATTTTTTGGAAGCTAATTCTAAGTGCTCCTGGGGAGGATATAAGTATGAATTTGTTCTCTTAATTAGTCTCATGAACTTAAAGAGAAGCTGATTGCATTTTTGTGGTTGTGGATCACTTCTCAATGATGGCACACTGCAAAAACTCCACAAATGCTTCAAACAATGCTACTTTATTTTTTTAGGGAGTTGGTACATTTGCATGGAGTTACCAAAACTTGAATTTCAATATTCAAAGGATTTTTCGTCAAGTCTTACTTGTGGTCTAAAAGGAACCTGTACAACAATAAATTGTTTCTAACTTAGTATTGTCATATATGACCTATGACGTTGGAGAAAAAAAGATTAGTGAAGAACATGTGTGCAAAATTTGATCTTTTTTTTAAAGTTCCTTGCTATAAGCTAGGAATGAAACCTTTAATTGTCGGTGATGCCATAAGTATTTCAGGTGGGATGATAACTCCTTACATATAGTGCCGGAACCAACAATTATTTTTTGTGGGGAGCAATTTTTCTACCATGTGATATTTATCTAAATTAAATTATCATAAAAAATAACTATATATAAAATTAGAACTCCATAATTTGTTAAATACACAAAAAAAAAAAAAAAAAAAAAATTCTAAAAGCACAACTTAATATATGTTTCATATTTCTAACGATAATGTTTTATGGAATAATATTCATCAATTATTATTTTTGTAATGAAATATTTAAAATTTATTTTATTAAGAGAAACTATCAAGTTATCTTTTAATAGGTTATCTTCCATTCTAGTATGTAAGTAAGTTTATCAAGTTTAATGTAAAATCTATATATTTTTGTGTCACATTTATAAACATAAAATGCTAGAACTGAGACCTTAAATAATATTTTTCTTGCTCAATGAAATTTAGAGGATAAAACTTTTCATTTATTTTTTATATAAGTCATCAGCTTAAATGAGTCTTCTTGTATTTTCACTTTGGATTCCATATTAAAATGCCTAATATTGTATAATAAAAAATTTTGGAATCCATAATAATAAGTTTATTATTTCACCTAAACTTAGTTTTAATTAGTGAGGCCATGCCCATGAAAATAGATAATATATAGAAATTATACAAACTTGGGACGATAGGAAAAAAAATTGGAAAGAGACATTTCTGAGTATATTAAAATTTTAAAGAATTTTAGAGAGCATTGGGAATTAGAAATTCTTTTTGGGGCCATTTTCTATATTTAGACAATTATGAATTAAATTTAGGGGGTGTTTTGAATTTTCAAAAAGTTTTGAGGGGCTCTGCACTGCTTACATAGGTGTTGAGCCATGCCCAAATACTTTGATTGATGTCTTCTTCTTGAATATTAATGACTATTCCAACCATTTAGATATCATGATAAATTGGCTGATATTAACTCAAAAAATTGGGGAATATTATGAAAATTTTGACGATAAATTGGTTCCTATAAGGGTTTGCTATTTTAATAAAACAATAGAGAAAACGACCAATCACCAATGTATAATGAAACTTTCAAATACTCTTACACCAAGCGGACTTTCTCCTAAAAAATTGCTTATAAAATCAAACTGCCCCATAATGTTGCTGGAAAATATTGATAATTATTAAGAATTGCGTAGTGTGCAAGAGGTCTTAGTTTTTCAATTTGGTTGAGCTTTGTCTCGATAATAAATAAAGTCTAGAGATAAACTCTAGATTATGTTGGGATATACCTCCTTGCTCGGCATCTTCTCATAGCCAACTCTACGTTGCGTTGTCTTGAGTAACGACATCAAATTTAGTTAAAATTATAGTCAAACCAACTTCGATTGATAGTAATAAAAACAATTCTACCAAAAATATTGTTTTTAGCAAAGTTCTCGATCGAGCTTTCTAACTTGTTTTGAATACTTGTGAAAGCCTTTCGCATTAACAAGTATATTTTTATGATCCTTCTTCTTCTCTAGATTATTGCTTATTTTTATTTTCTTCCTCCATGGATGTTATTATTGCATAGTGAATGCTATCGATAAGCCACTTTGGCTTGAGTTAGACTTTATAACTATCCGTACCAATGGATGATAAGCAATCTACCTATGATTGAGCTGTTGGAAGGTTTTTGATTTTGATTCCCTCAGGCTAGATCACATACCTTTTTATCGATCTTTATAAGTAAATCGATTCTAATTCCACTATCAGTAAGCATTATGGATTTGGATTTTTGTTGTTCCTCTTAAAATAGTTCTCTCTCAATTTAAGCTTAATGTACTAGATGTGATCTCTATTACAATAGACGTCCAGTTGACTAAGCTGGTGCAAGCAAACAATGGCATCCCATGATCTAAGTTGTAACACTTTCTTATGTTATCACTAGATTCTATGAGTTGATTATACCACAAGATAAACTATCAAAACTTCCAATTTTCTTTGTTGCAGTTTGAGCCTAATGTTGCTTACAATGTAGGAACAGTTCATAATCAAAGCAATAGTGAACATTATAGATAGCGTGGTTGTCATTGTAGCTACAAGATTAAGGGTTGCTTCACATAATGGTATATTTTTGCCTAAATATCTCTATTTTACAAGTCATTGCTCTCATGTGTATACTTATTATAAGTATCTCTTTATCAACAAAGCTATCAAGCTTGTTTCTTTATCAACAAAGCTATCAAGCTTGTTTCTCATCAATCTAGAATGTCCGGGCTCATCCCAATTCTCGATAGTTCTTCCTTAGTGGCCTTGCATTCTCAATGTGTTAAAAACCTAACCATTAACCCAAAAGCCCTAAGACTGTTGGATAATACTAATTTAGTTAAGTCTTTAACCCTCAGGATCATAACATTCCACCACACTTCCGAATTCGACGTTAATGGCAATCCACTCTATCGACACTGACTCGATGGTAACCCTTTTCCTTCTGGCAGCTTCATTCATCTATTAGTATTTAATGACTTAACATCATACCCATATATAGTACTAATGCATTTTAATCCAACCTATAAGTCACCCCTTCTGTGACTTGAACATGTGACATGATCTATACTCTAATAACAATTATTAAAGACCCAACCATTAATTCAAACGCCTAGGATTGTTGGATACTAACTTGGTTAAGCCTTTAACTCTCAGGATCATCTTGAAGCTGGTTGAGGCGGGTTCCTTCTGCCATGGATGCTCACTTGGGATTTGTCTCTAGTACCAAATTGTCACAACCTTCTCAAATAGTAGCTGCAACAAGGATACAAAGTTGGGAAAAAAAATAAAGAAAGCTCACTTCGAGGGTGAGGTCCTCTAGAAAATGTAAAAGGGAAAAGAGAGAAAATTTGGATTGTGAAGAGAGAATAACACAATTCTATATTTATGAAAATACTCGTCTGCTAGTACAATGATAGGTGCAGAAATGAAATAGGAAAGTGGCAGATGAATTTTCCATTTGTAGGTCACTACTAGTAATGAAAAGAAATAGTAAATTACCATAATAGACTAAAGGAACATAACTTGGGCTCGCAACCCCATGGACTATTAACATAACAAACGTGCTTGCATGCCCCTTGACTTAACACCTAAAAGACCCATTAAAACATAAGAAAAAGAGCAAGTCCTTCTCACGAGGGTTACCAGCCTAGGCCCATTGGCCTTCATCTACTCAGCTCTTGTCGATTTCCATCCTCTAGATTCCATCTTATGGTTCTTCCTTTCTCCTATACTTAGCAGGTGAGGCGTGTGACAAAGCCCTCCCCCTCTAACACCTTGCCCGCAAGGTGAGTGCAAGAATCCTTAATCTGATTATACTGCTTCCAAGTCCCATCATCTTCTTGCTAGCCCTGCCATTGGATCAACAATTTGGGAAAGGGTTGATTTTGAAACTTACAAACCCTTCGAGAAAAGACTTTATGGGGCTAAGGCTTTAAGATCCCATCAACATCGACTGATGGCAAGGTAGAAAGGGCTGTGATCTGGTGACCCAGCCTTTTCTTCAGTTGTGAAACGTGGAAGACAGAGTGTATCGTTGTCGTGGGTGGAAGTTGCAATCAGTAGGCCATAGATCCTACATGATGGGTGATCTAAAAGGGCACGTAAAACCTTGGGGCTAATTTGGCATTCTTGCAGTGGGCCACCAACAAGTGGCGGTAAGGCTGTAAGCATAGGTAAACTGAATCTTCCTCTTGAAAAATAGTTTATTTTCTTTTGAGGTCTCCATACCTTTTCATTCTCTCTTGCGATCTTTGCAAATTATGTTTGAGGATTTGTAAGATTTGCTCTTGTTTCCTTAGTGTTTGGTCTACAACTTCTACTCTAGCTAGTCTCAGTACATAGGTCATTAATCGTGGGGGAGGGTAGCCATATAGGGCTTCAAAGGGAGTGATTCGAGTAGATGCGTGCTTACTAGTGTTATACCACCACTTAGCTAATGAAATCCATAGGGCCCAATCTTTCGGCCTTTCCCCCGAAAAACATCTTAAGAAGTTCTCAGCACACTTGTTGACAGCTTCAGATTAACCATCTGATTGGGGGTGATATGTTATACTGAAAGCTAGTTGAACCCTTAGAATTTTAAAGACTTCTTGCCAAAAATTTCTAGTGATGATCTTATCCCGATCAGAAACTATAGAATTGGGCATTCCATGTAACTTTAGGACATGCTTAATGAAGAGTTGGGCCACTGTTTTGGTAGTGTAAGGATGGGCCAAGGAATAAAATGCCCATTCTTTGTCAGTCTATCCACTATTACCCATAGGCTGTTAAAACCTTGTGACAAAGACAGACCCTTACTAAAATCCAAGTGATCTAATTCCAAGGTAGCCTTAATTTTAACAAGTGTCACACCCCCTAATAAACTTTTGACATCCTTCTTGATGCCAACCTAAAAACAATCCCTCATTACTTGATGCAGAGTTTTGTCATATTTTATGAATGGCCACCCATGGGGCTGTTGTATAACCAATCCAATACTTTTTTATTGAAGTCATTGTCGCCGCCAATTAACAACCTCTGCTTGTAGAACACCAAGCTATCTCTAACTGAGTAGGAAGAAGGTAACTCTCCTTGCTGAAATTTCAATAGCAATTCCTAGACCGTAGGATCTCCTTGATAACCCCTTTTTACCTCTTCTATCCATTCCACAGTAAGAAAAGAAATCACTGCTAGAGTTGCCTCCACCCTCCATTTCACCCTCTAACTTTTTGGACAAGGCATCTGCTGTTTTATTGACTTGCCACTTCATACATTCCACCAACATGTTGTACCTAATCAATTTAGAGACTCATTTATACTGCATAGGGGTCCCTATTTTTTGCTCTAGTAAAAGCTTAAGGTGTTGGTGGTCAGTTTTGACCACGAAGGGGTGCCCAAGCAAGTAGGGTCTCCATTTCTGCATAGCCAATACTAATGCATATAACTCGTTTTCATAGGTTTATAGGTCCAGCACTCTACCCTTTAAAGCTTGACTAAAACATGCTATAGGTTTCCCTTTTTGTATTAGAACAACTCTAATAGCACTTCCTAATGCATCACACTCAATAATAAAAGGCAAAGAAAAGTCAGGGAGGGCTAACACAAGTGGTTGTGTTACAGCTTCCTTGAACCTTGCAAAAGCTTCCATAGCCCATCTCAATTGGATTTCTTGAGGGAATTGAGACCATCTTGAAGCTGGTTGAGGCGGGTTCCTTCTGCAATGGACACTCTCTTGAGATCTGTCTTTGGTATCAAATTGTCACAACCCTCTCAAATAGTAGCTAGAACAAGGATACAGAGCTAGAAAAAAAATAAAGAAAGCTCATTTCAAGGGTAGGGTCCTCCAGAAAACGTAAAAGGGAAAAGAGAGAAAAGTGGGATTGTAGAGAGAATAAAAGAATTCTATATTTTTTAAAATACTCATTTGCTAGTATAGTGATAGGTGCAGGAATGAAATAGGAAAGTGGCAGAGGAATCTTCCATCTGAAGGTCACTACCAGTTACAGAAAGAAATAGCAAATTACCATAATAGACTAAAGGAACATAACTTGGTGACTCACTCAAAAATGAGTAGCACAAATGTTATCCTAAGTACAGGAGGATGTCGTGTAATAATTAGGAATAAAATTCCTAGATCGTCTCTTCGGGAAAAGTTGTTTAAATCTAAACTCGTATAAAATGGTGAAAAGTTTCACAAACAAAATGGGTGGTATGTATAATGAATGGAAGAGTGTAACGGAAATAAAAAGGGCACTAGTCATAGACTAGATTCATACTTTTAGATTTTTTTGAGTGTCGAAATTGAACGTAAAAGACTAACAAATTGAAAATAATAATTAAAGATTCAATTACACTAAATAATTTTAATTAATATGAAAATTAAATAATAAACTGAAATTAATCTAAAATGTAATTGTAATGCATATTTAATAGAAGCTTAGTTCTATAAGAAAAATAATTAACATAAAATAAAATAAATAGCAAATAAAATACCCATACGTTTAAGCCAAAAATATCAAGAATACACCATAAATTTCAAATTGAAATTAAATAAAAAGTAGGAAATTGAAAGATCAAGCCGAATGAACGGAGATGGATATTAAAAGCGGTGGAGGAGACTAGACTGTAGCAGCAATTGGACTCCTCAATGATCTTTTCAACAACACTGCAGTGTAGATCCACAATACATAAAAGAATGAATAAATTCCCTACTAGCGTATGGCGTCTTCCATTCCAAAGAAAAAATGTATGCGGCGCTCAAAAATGCTCGAAGAGAATAAAAAGGTGTGGCTGAAAAATGCCCAAAGAAAAATAAATGTTGTGTGCAACACTTAATTGCTCTAAATGAATAAATAAAATGTTATTTTTTTTTAGGTCAAAAAGTCTTCAATCTAATAAAGTATGGTGTGTTTCGTCCAGGTCAAAAGTACCCATGTAATGCCAAAAGTCCTTTCATGAGGCGCTGAAAATTATTATGTGTTGCCGTTCAAGTCGTGTGGCGTTGAATTTTCCAAAAGCCAAGTGACGTCCCGTGCCCTTCTCAAAGTCCCAATGCCAAAAATCCAATTTAATCCCTTCCGTGTGGCATGCAAAAGCCCAAAACGCACAACATCAATTCACTCTTTCCTTTTTATTTATTTTTGTATATCTTTTCAATCCACATGTTTCATCTATTTATATATATATATATATATAAAGAAATCAGTGAAGAAAATAAAAATGAAGAGTAAAATATCAAAAATGTGTTATGCATATGAAAAAAAATATAGTCTAATTAAATCACAAGTTATAAAATTAAGCATAAACCATACTATTAATCAATTTAAATCATAATTGAGATTTATTCGTATTAACATTTTTTTATATAAAATCAATAATAATGTAATAAAATAAATAAAATATATTAGTTCTAAATGTATAAAAATATGCAATATTTTAGCTCAATCACACCCCTCAACTAGCATTTTGCTAATCCTTGAGCAAAATAGTAAAAATTAGTTGAGATGAACATTGCATAAAGATCAAAATTCAAGCAAAAGTAATCAAACACAATTCCGAATTCTCACAAAAGGTGATCCATGACTACTCAACCGAAGGAGCTATACCCATCAAGACTGTCTCAACAATCCTTCACATAGAATTGGAAAAAATGTCTCAGAACTCAGATGTATGTGTGTAACTACACAGTTGTGTGTTCCTCATTATTAGCCAGGATTTGTTATAGGATTTTTCAATATTACGATTAATTATTGCTGATTCTAACCACCTCAAAGCCTAAGGGACAAGTAGTTTTCATGTCAACTCTGTTTAAAGGTTGAACACTTAGCTTTCAAAGTTAAAGTAACTGTTTTTAGCCCTTTACTTAGAAAAGTTCACTAAGTTGCCTTTATCTTCTTCTTCTCTCTTTTTTTCCCCCGATTCTTTTCGAATTCTTTTTTTTTTTCTTTTCCTTTCTTTCTTTTTATTTTTATTTCTTATTTTTACTTTTTTTTAGCATAGCTTGGTAGTTCTGCAGTTTACTTCTCCTGTGTTAAATCAGTGGACTGTAAATGATGAACACTACATGTGTAAGCATGTGTAAAATGTCCTTCAAACTTTTCTCTTCGTTCTATATAAATCTTACCAAGTCTCATCTCAATAAGTATAGCAGGCCGGTGTTTCTTTTTTTTTTTTTTTTTTTTTTTTTGAAAAAGACATAATTTCATTCACTGAAACCAAAGTTACATCTGTGACTAACGATACAAGAAAATCCAAATTATCAGCCAAACTACCTAACTATTAGGGGCTCCCCCGACAACAAATTTCTTTGTGACAGACATTGTCTAAACTTCTATACCTTCTCTCCTGACAGCTGTCAAAAGAGAAAGCGTTCTGTTAAAGCAGAGCTACAAAGACCTTTCTTCCAAAGAAGAGAGGTACATCCACGCTCCATCCTCCCAAGGAGGAGGAGTACAACCACACTCTCTCCTCCCAAGGAGAAAGAGTACTAACACCTACCATCCTCCAAAAGAGGAGTAGGACAAACACTCACCTTCCTCTAAAGAGGAGTGGGACACTAGCCTAAAACATATTTATTTAATATATATATATATAAAAGCTAAAACAAACCAAACAAAGCAAAAACAAAAAAACAAAAAACTGGCTAAGGGCTGTAAAAACACAAGGGTCCAGCCTAAGCCAAAAGCCCAGCTAGAGAGCACGGGGTGGCCAACCCGTTAGGGTTCCAGATCTATCTTCTGCCGCTGCCACCCAACTTCATCTACCTCCCCCGCAGAGTTCCCCTTCACCAACGCACCAGAACGGGCCTCTAAACAAAACTCATAGAAGTTTTGCCCCGGCCCTCGCCCTCATGCCTCCGTCTCTTGCCCAGCCTTGCCCCAGACGAAGACTCGGATCGCTGCACAGGAAAGATCCAAAACCATATCAGCGTACGTGCTTTGGACCACTCGCAGGCGATTTCGGATTGACTGGTAGCAAGCGGAATGGTTAGTATCATGCTTCAGAAAGGCTGGGTCTACTCAAGCGCCAATCTCACCAGATCCGGACATGGACAGCCTCTGTTTTTTCTAGATGAAAACAAAGCTCAATAACTCATGCCACTAGCTTCAAAAGCCAAACAGAAACAGCACAAAACCACCACCCCAAAGGCACTGCACGAGAGATACACCAAAACAGCCCTTAAACCACCATTAAAACAGCCACCTCAAGCCTTATTATACGTACTAAACCAGCCCAAAACAAAACAAAAAATAAACCGGAGAGATGGGAGGGAGGGGGAGCCGAGACTCCCACCTCCCTCTTGGAGGACTATCGGCTTTGTTCTCTAGAGAGGGAGAGAGAAGAGAGAAGAGGCGGGAGCTTCTTCAGTATTCTTTGAATCTTTGTTCATTGCTAGCTCCAGCAGACCGGTGTTTCAAATCATATATCAACAAATATGATGCATCAGAAATCATGCTCTATGCTCAGGCTTCAAAATAAATATTTACAAAATAATTCTGCTCAACCACTCCACCAAGGTGCTCAAATTTCACAAAATATTAGAAATAAAGTGTGTGTCAATCATATATGTATTAATGCAACTTAAAAAAAAAAAATCTATGCACACACGCTACCCCCAACTAATGAGAGAGACATGGTCCTCATGAATTGAACGAAGGAAAACAAAGTGCACAAGAATAAGTAAGTAACACGGTCAATCGATCATGTGATATAAAATGAGAGTAAAACAACAAATATAAAAAAAGATAAAATGCAATTGAAGAAATAAATAAACCAAAATCAAAAAACTTTCCTAGGGTCTTGCACAAGCAAGATCTCTTCACCTTGGGCATGCCAAAACGTGCAAACAATTCTTTCAAGAAATGTATGACAACCTTATGATCATTTTTTCTACAAGGTATGGCCTCTACCCATTTTGAAACATAATCCACAGCAACTAAAATATAAGAATTCTCAAATGGATTTGGGAATGGTTCCATAAAGTCAATCCCCCAACAATCAAATATCTCAAGTGTAAGAATAGGAGACAGGGGCATCATGTTACGTGATGTGATTTTTTCAAGTTTTTGACAAGGCTCACATGCCTTGCAAAAAGACTCCACATCTCTAAAAATAGTAGGCCAGTAGAGTTCACTTTGCAAAATTTTGACAACAGTTTTCTTAGCTACAAAATGGCATCAACAAGTCCCAGTATGGCAAAAGTGAAAAACAGAGGTAAACTCATCATCAGGAATACATCGACGTACCAACTGATCAGCACAATACTTAAAAAAGATAAGGTGTGTCAAAGTAATAAATTGTACCTTTGCAAAAAACTTAGCTTTTCCTGAGTTGTCCAATGCTCCGGCATCCGATCAATGACAAGGTAATTCACAATGTCCACGAATCGTGGAGCGCGTGACACTGCAAAAAAAATGCTCATCAGGAAAATCTTCATTCAAGGAAGGAATAGATGTAGATACATCAGGTAGCTGCAGCCGTGACAGGTGATCGGCTACCACATTCTCGACTTCCTTCTTATCTCGAATAGTGATGTCAAATTCTTGGAGCAAAAGAATCCAACGTATCAACCTAGGTTTAGCATCCTTCTTTGCCAACAAATACTTAAGAGCAGAATGGTCAATAAAAATGATAGCATGAGACCCAATAATATAAGAACGAAATTTATCTAAGGCAAACATAACAGCTAATAACTCTTTCTCGGTGGTGGTGTAATTTTTCTATGCATCATTCAAAGTACGACTTGCATAATAAATGGCGGAAGGCTTATTGTCTACTCTTTGGCCAAGAATGACACCAAGAGTGAAATCACAAGCGTCAGTCATAATCTCAAACGGCAAATCTCATCGAGGAGTTTGCATAATAGGTGCAACTGTTAAGTGTTCCTTCAAGGTCTCAAAAGCATGCTAACACTCATCAGTTCAAAAGTAGCATTATTTTACAACAAAGTACATAATGGTTTTGCAATACTACTAAAGTCTTGAATGAAAGGCCGCTAGAAGCCAGCGTAACCAAGAAAAGAACGAATATCCTTCACTGTCTTAGGGATACGCAGTTGAGATATTCATTCTATCTTGGCTCTGTCAACCTCTATGCCACGTTCAGAAACTAAATGTCCAAGTTCCAAACCACTAGTGACCATAAACTGACATTTCTCCCAATTCAGTAATAAACTCTTCTCCTCACATCTTTTCAACATAACAATAAGATTTTTTAAACAGACATCAAAAAATTTACCAAACATAGAAAAATCATCTATACAAACCTCACACATGTTATCAAGCATATTAGAAAAAATGCTCATCATACATCGCTGAAAAGTAGTAGGTACATTACATAAACCAAATGGCATTCTTCTAAAAGCAAAAGTACCAAAGGGGCAAGTGAAGGTGGTCTTCTCTTGATCCTCTGGTGCTAGGGCAATTTGATAATAACCAAAGAAGACATCCAAAAAAATAAAAAGCAGTACTAGCTACTTTTTCTAAAATCTGATCTAGGAAAGGTAATGGGAAGTGATCTTTTCGATTGACCGAATTCAACTTTCGGTAGTCAATACAAATTCTCCAGCCTGTTACTTTCCTAGTCGGGATCAACTCACCATTAGCATTTTCAATAACAGTTAAACCAAATTTTTTTTGTACTACCTGCGTCAGACTTACCCACTTGCTATCGGAGATAGGATAGATGATGCCCACAGCTAACAATTTTAGCACTTCATTTTTCACCACCTCCTTCATAGTAGGATTCAACCTTCCTTGTGCATCACGAACTGGTCTCGCATCTCCTTCCAAAAAAATATTGTGTGCACAAATTGAAGGATCAATACCTTTGATGTCTGCAATAGTCCAGCCTATTGCTCCTCGATGATGTCTCAGCACTGTTAATAATTCTGCTTCCTGCTTCGTAGTAAGTTGAGAAGAAATAACCACCAGAAATGTATCCTCAATTGGGCCTAGAAAAATATACTTCAAATTCTCGAGTAGTGGCTTCAACTTTAGTATTGGGATTTCTTCTTCTGATGACTTCATGGCTCTTGGTAAATCAAGAGCTTCAATGACTGGCATACGCCAATTACTCGTGTAACTCACATCTGATAACTGAAGAGACCCAGTTGTCTCTGTCAACTGCCCATCTGATTCTGTCAACTCTGATAACTTATGAATTGTCTCAACAAGAACCTCAAAAAATGCTCAAGAAAGCCATCCTCAGATGCACTCTCGAAATCAAATATTAATAACAACTCCGAAACATCAAAATTATACACCATATCAACAGCATGCACATCTGAATCGTCGCATCCACTAGGCATCTTGCAAACGTTGAACACATTCATCTCCAATGTCATATTCCCAAAAGTGAGGTTCAGTACTCCACTTCGACAATTGATAAATGCATTGGAAGTAGCAAGGAATGGATGTCCAAGGATGATAGGTGCATGGTGAATAGTAGAGACTAGCTGCTGCATATCAAGAATAAAATCTACTGGGCAATAAAATTTGTCCACCGGGACCAGCACATCTTCAACTATATCCCTCAGCACTTTAACTGATCTGTCAACCAACTGTAGCATGATGGAGATCTTTTTCAGCTCACCCAATCCCAACTGCTCATACACTGACAATGGTAGCAAGTTTACACTACTCCCCAAATTGAGTAGAGCTCTCCCAATGCGTGACTTACCAATCATAATGGAAATATGGGGAGAGCTGTGATCTCCAAACTTCTGAGGAGTCTCGCTCAATATTAGTGTACTAACTTACTCTGTTAGGAAGGCTTTTTTCTTCACATTCAGCTTCCTCTTCACTGTGCATAAGTCCTTCAAAAATTTTGCATACGAAGACACTTGTTGTATGGCATCCAAGAGTGGAATATTAATCTTTACTTGCTTGAAAATCTCCTGAATTTCACTGTGATATTTGTTTTTTTTGGCCAACTGTCAATCTCTAAGGATAGGGAACCACAGGTTGGTACCCTCTACTAGTTTCAACCTCTCCACTCACAGGCTTCTTCGACTCTAGCCTCACTTCCTCTGATTCTTTCTCAGCTTCATCAGTCTCTATTACATCTTCAGGTTTAGAACCAACTACCTGTCTATCCATGGTTATCTCAGGTTAGGGAACTTCCTTCCCACTTCTCAAAGTAAGAACGGCCTTCCCTGTCTCAATAACGTCCCCTGAGACATTATGCACTTGCTGTTGTTGTTGCTTGTATACTTGAGGATTAGGCTGAGACTGTGCTGGAAATTTCCCTTTCTCTAAAGTGCTCAATGTCGTACTCATCTTATTAATGGTGCCACGCAACTCATTTATAGCCTGAGTGTTCTTATTGTTCGTGGTGGTCTGAATCTGCATGATAGCTAAAGTGTATTGGCCATCTGTGTCATACTATCGTCTAAAGACTTCTTTGCAGATGATTGAGGCTGAGAACTCTGTGCAGCTACATGAGGCTGAAATCCAGGAGGCGCTACGAAAAGATAGCTTTGAGAACTTTGATATGGCTGATACTGGTGCTGAGGAGCACCCTGATGAAATGGTTGATGCGAAGATGGTAGAGACCGGCCATGCTGATCATTTCCTAATGAGAAATTTGGGTGATTCCTCCACCCCAGATTATATGTGTTGGAAAAATGTTGATTCTATGCTCTATTAACCCAATTAGCTGATTGCATCTGTTCAGACCCACTTTCCTAAAATACTGGCCAATGGGTCTTATGGTTCGAATCAACACATATAGAGCATGCCTCTACTACTTTCACAACCTTCACTTTTTTCATTTCCATAACCTCCAGTCTTCTAGTTAATGTAGCTATTCGGGCTTGAACATTAGTGTCTTCCTTAAGCTCATATATGCCCTCTCCAGAAATAGCCCTTAGTGGCTATGCTATTAACGACACTCGATCAGTACGAGTGTTCCACTGTTGTGCGCTCTTGGCAAGATAGTCAAAAAATGATAGTGCTTCATCGGGTTCCTTGCTAAAAAATTCTTCATTGCACATCATCTGAACAAACTACTTATATTATGGAGTGAGACCAGTGTAAAAATAGCTCACCAACCTCCAAGATTCGAAACCATGATGTGGACAAATGTTTACCAAATCTTTAAATTTTTCCCAATTAGCCTGAAAAATCTCATCAAGTTTCTGATTGAATTGACTGATTTGCTCTTGCAAAAATTGAGTTCTCTAAAAAGGAAATTTTTTTTGTAAGAATTCACACTGTATATCATACCAACTAGAGATAGAATTAGGCCTCAAAGAATTAAACCAAATTTTCGCTTTATCCTTTAAAGAGAAAAGAAACAAACAAAGTCTAATAAATTCATCAGTAATGGCCCTAGTAATAAAAGTAGTACAAGGCAACCCAAAATCTGTCAGGTGCTGGTAAGGACTTTCAGAATCCATCCTGTGTATCACTGACATCATACCATGCTTAATAGAAAAATTAGGTGCATCATTAAGTAAAACAATTTATAAAGGTGTAGTAGTACGAGTGGGTTGCAAATAATCCTTAAGAGTGCATGGTGCAGGTGCAGCCATGGTTTGTTCAATTTCAATATCCTCGCTCATAGAAGAGATAGAAGAGCTATATATCTCTAAGCAGTGTATACTACTCTCAATGCTCGATGTAACTCTAAGCAACTTATTTGAACTGCCTCTCACCCAAAACATGACACATTGGTCTAATTAGCATAAATACAGTTTAAGCAACTAAAGTGGTAGACGAAAAATGAAATGTGTAATCAGAGATAAGATAGTGAAAAAAAATGAAAATAAAAAATAACGAGTTTAAATTTAAGTTAGACAACTATCCCCGGCAACGGCTTCAAAAACTTGACTAACTCAAAAATGAGTAGCACAAAGATTATCCCAAATGCAGGATGATGTCGTGTAATAATTAGGAATAAAAGTCCTAGATCGTCTTCTTGGAAAAAGTTGCTTAAATCCAAACTCGTATAAAATGGTAAAAAATTTCACAAACAAAAGTTGTGGTATATACAATGAATGGAATAATGCAACAGAAATTAAAAATGGCACTAGTCATAAACTATATTCATACTTTTGGATTTGTTTTTAGTATCGAAATGGAATGTAAAACACTAACAAATTGAAATTAACAATTAAATATTCAACTACGCTAAAAAATTTTAATTAATCTGAAAATTAAATAATAAACTGAAATTAATCTAAAATGTAATTGTAATGCATATTTAATAGAAGCTTAGAGAAATAAGAAAAATAACTAACATAAAATAAAATAAACAACAAATAAAATGCCCATACTTTTAAGCCAAAAATATAAAGAATACACTATAAATTTCAAATTGAAATTAAATAAAAAGTAGGAATGAAAAGATCAAGTAGATGAACGGAGACGGAGATTGAAAGCAGTGGAGGAGGATAGACTGTAGCAGCAATTGGACCCCTCAAGGAGCTCTTCAATGACACTGCAGTGTAAAACCAAAAATCTCTATCCCCATGTGCTGAAATGCCTCGGAGAAATTATGTGCATGTAGTGTTGAATTGAATTGGCTATATGAAAAGAGGATCTGCGGCGCTGAAATGAATTAATTCATAAAGTTTGTTGCCGTGCAGGTTATGTTGCGTGAATAAAACCAAGAGAATAAAAATTGTGTGCAGTGCTCTAGGTCCCAGGAGAATCCGTGAAAATGCCCCAAAAAATACTCCCCCCTACGACATGAATGAATAATAGCATAAAACAAATGTTGCCCCAAGTCAAAGTTCTAATATAAGTAAACCTCCATATCCATGCCACGTGTGAAAGACCAAAAAGCTAAAAAGCAATTCTCATTCAATCTCTTCAAAAGCCAAGCACAAGTCCCTTATGGAAAAACCAAAAAGCAACCCACTTTTCATTTACTTTTTATATTTTTCAGCCCACATGCTTCATTTATTTATATAAAAAAAATAGAAATCAGAAAAAATAAAAATAAAGAAGAAAATATCAAAGATATGTTATGCATGTTAAAAATAAATATAGTCTAATTAAATCACAAGTTATAAAATTAAGCATAAATTCATGCTATTAACCAATTTAAATCACAACTCGAATTTATTCATCTAACATTTTTTTTGTATAAAACCAATAATAATGTAATAAAATAAATAAAATATATTAGTTTTAAATGTATAAGATATGCAATATTTCAGTTCAATCATCCATTTATGTTCATGGATTCAATGGAATTAAACCTCCTACGTGCATTAGCAACTCGGTGAAAAAACTTTGTGCATTTTCCCCCTCTCGAAGCCACAAAGCCCTTGACTTTTGTCTTCACAAAATCTCCTCCATTAGAGTCAATCTTTCTAGTTCAGAAACTACTTGATCTTTTTGGTTGTTCTCATCTCCTATACCCTCCAAGCTTTGTAACTCATGAAACAAACTCTTCTTCCGTAAGGTTACATCACCAAATACATGTTCATTCTGTGTCTTCAAAGCCTTCTTCAAAGCTTTCAACTTTCCCACCAATACATAGCTCGGGTTGCCCTAAAATAAGCATGAATTCCACCATTGTCTAATCAAGTCCACAAACCCATCCATTTTTAACCACATATTCTCAAGCTTGAACGGCCTTCTACCCCCTTGGATACCGTCGTAGTCTAACATCACAGGAAAGTGACAAGAGCATGTTCTCGGGAGCTTTTTTTTACTTAACTTTGGATATTGTTGCTCCCACAAGGGAGAAATGAGAAATCTGTCCAATCTTGACCAAGTTTGATTATTAGACCAAGTATATTCACCTCCCATTAAATGTATGTCCATAAGACCTAACTTGAATATGAAATCAGAAAAATCCACCATAGCTTGATTTTGTCATCCCTCCCTTGATTTTTCACTAGAAAATCTTGTCACATAAAATCCCCACCAATAAACCACAGAACCTCCCACCAAGAATATAGGCCAGCAAGCTCGTCCCAAAGCAGCTGCTACTCGCTAGCCAAATTAGGACCATATACTCCAGCAAAGGCCAATAAAAACCATCATCGAAATTTTTAAAAAAACACCCCACCGAGTTTTCTCCCACAAACTCATCCATGTTCTCCAGCACCCTCTTATCCCACATAACCAAAACTCTACCCGAGGCCCCTTTCAAGGGTAAGTATGTCCAACCTACATATTGGCAACTCCATATGCTCCAAATAATTCTTCTATTGATAAGCTTAAACTTTGTTTTCTGTAAATAAATGATGTCCATCTTCCATTGCCTTAATAAAGATCTTATTCGGAGGTGTTTATTAATCTCATTCAGCCCTCTAACATTCCAACTCAAAATTTTGGGCTTCATTTATCAGCCCTCCCCTTGTTTCTTCCATGAATTGCACTCCCCTCATTTCCATCATAATTAATGGATAACATCAACCTCTTCAGCTCCTTATCTCCTTTTGACCTTGCGCCATGTTGTCCTATCTCAATGGCTATAATCAGTGCCTTAAACTAATCTTCATAGCCCTCACACGAAATCCCTATACAACTTTGAAGTTCCTCTAACTTTTCCAATACCCAAACAGAGGAAATAATATGAGGGATCATACTTATTGGGGTAGGATCCTCTCCTGCAGACTCCTCACCCTCTATTGAGTATTTACACTAATCAAATAGCATCAATGAACCTTCCCCATCTATCTCCTCCTTATCTGACGTACACCCACTCTCCAAAACAGCTAAAGTGTCTCCTCGAGATCCCTCGTAAGGCTCACTGTGGGCTTGACCCCCCCATGACCGCCTATGTGCCTAGCCCGAGGATGGCAACAAGTTCAAAGGCATCCCAGGGCTCACCAGAAAGTTTTGTGGAAGCCCACAAGGGTGGCGACCCTCCCTGAGCAACACCCGAGCATGAGATACTCAATTTTAGGCCTTCGATTTCTACGATTTCCCCCACCTCCACTTCCGGTGATTGTAGTGCCACCGCCGGACCACCACCCAAGTTGCCGCATACCGCCGGCCTTTCTGTGCTAGACTTGGCCCAAGACTCAGACCCGATAATGAAGTTTCGGGCACCTCCAGCATACCCGAAAACAAGGATTTCGAGCTTTTTTCCTGCCAAACTCAACATGGGCTTTTACACTGGCCCCAATAGCTGTCTTCTTCCCCTTCAGGTTTGCATCTCCTACATGACCCACGTTCATCTGCTTCCCATACTGAGGTCCACTTGACTAAGCATGGCCCAACACAATGAACCCACCCGACGCACCCTTCTTGTTTGCTCCACTTGGGCCTTAGCCCACTCCCAAACCCAAGCCCACCCCTTATTTCTCCTCTGCACACCGTATCATCCTATTAATATTAACTTGAGGCAAGTCAATCTGACACTTCATCTCGTACAAAGTGCGAAGCTCCCTTTTCTTATATAAACCGATAGCAACTTTGCCACCTTCCTCCCATGCCTAGGCTCCTACAGAAGCGGTGGCACAGCTTTGCAGGTTTACCCCTCCTCTCGAGCATGCCAAGGTGTTTGAGTTAGGGCCGCCCCTTACACTTCCTCTGGGTTGCAGTGCCTCCCGATATGACTGATAAGGTGGTTTTGCTGGACTCTTGATGTCGATTATGGTAGCAGGAACACAAAGCCACCTACACTACCAACCTCCCTTAGAACCTTTGCCAGCTTCCTCCAACCCCTTTCCTCCCTATCCTCTAGAATGAATAAAAAGTTCCGATACCCACTCCCACCATACTGTCACAACCCCCAGGAGATTTGCCCAGGACCACACTTCAATACGACTCATGGAGGGTCAGGACAATCACATGGCTAGCCTGCTTACATGCCTTGGCTCAGACCTTGACACGCAATGGGCAACCATGGAGGCTACTAGCTGCGCGCAGACCATGTGTGCAGGCTTGCGCGTGCCCTTGAGCGTGCACCTGCACGCATGCATGTAGGGGTGTCAAATCGTGTTAACGGGTCGTGTTCGTGTCGTGTTATAACATGCATATTATATTATATAGGTCTACTCTAACCTGACCCGTTAAGCTTATCGTGTCAAAATCTCAAACCCTGACACGACCCGGGTCGTGTCATGTCAATCCGTTTTGACCTATTAATAAATATTATGAAATAAGTTAACACGATACAATATGATCCATTTCAAAATATTTATGTAAATGGGTTGAATAGATCCGAAATTAACCCATTTGAGCTAATTAAATTTAGTATAATTTTAGATAAATGTTAAAATTATAATATCTATAAAAATTAATAAACTAACTACAAGTCTAAAATAACAATCCAAATAATAAAAATATCAAAATTAGAATTCTAACAATTTTACTTTTAGGTATAAGGGTATAATTGTAATTCTAATTTTCTTAACGTGTCATAATGGGTTATAACGAAAAGTGGGTTGACCCATTATCAACCCATTAAGTAATCGTGTCTTAACAGGTCAACCTGTTTTGACCCGAATCCGTTAAGACTAAATCCTAACCCGCTATTATCGTGTCGTGTTCGTGTTGAGTTAACGGGTCGTATAACATATTGCCACCCCTACATGCATGCGTGCCCCCGCACCACTTAGCGAGGCTAGTGGCATGCCCTCACAAGCACGCCATCCAGTGCATGGCTCCAGCCCGTGCCTTGCAGGTGAGGCTAGTGGCATGCCAACCAGCGCACGGCTCCAGGCCGTGCCTTGCGGCCCCATAGCCCAGATCGTTAGCTTAGGCCATGCATGCTCATCACCTAGGCCACCAGCCCGAGCCATGCAGGACCACCGCCCAAGCCACTTGACTGGGCACCACAGCAGCAGCACGGCATCACCATGTGCCCGCCATCAAGCTTAGGCTTGGCACCATGCCATGCCCACCATCAGCAGGCCATGCACAGCACCATGCTGTGTCCACCACCAGACCAACGCATGGCACCATGCCACTCCATGCAACAAGCCGCGGACTAGACCATGACTAGCCTAGCAGTGGACCATGCACCACCTTATCCCACCATGGGCCATGCATGCCATGGCTAAACTATCATTTTTATTTATTTTATTTAAAGACTTGATTAATTATTATTCCATTTTTTTATTTATTTTATTTTATTTTTCCTAGGGAACTTTTGGGGGTTTCCACTTTGTAAACTCTATAAATAGGACCCTTAGACATTTTATTAGGATCTTTTGGCATTTTGAACATTAAGTGGCCGGCCATAGGGCTTGGAGTTTATCATTTTCGGTGCTTCATGCACTTGGACTCTTTTGGGGTGTAATTCGTGAATCCCTAAGGAGAGGATCATCACCATGCAATTCATGAATAAGTGTTAATTCAATTTATCTTTTAATATATTGAGGTTTCCATTCAATTCTTTGTGCAATTTGTGAATCAAAGATTGTTTAGTTCCTTTGTTATTTTCATTTTCTCTTTGTGTTTTTGTGGAGTTTTGTTGATTGATTGGAGTGTATAGGCCAAATCCTCCATTGGGATTTTGGATTGTGTGGTGGATTGCAAGATCTCTTGTGTTCATGTGTTTTCTCATATGTTCATGAGATTTCCTTGAAGTTTCTTGAAGATTCCCATCTCCCAAACACATATTTCGGCCAGCCCTTTATTTTGCCTTTCCCATCACCTTCCATTGCCTCAAATCACAAAACCCTAGCCTCTCATCAAGCCTTACACATCCCTCATCCATTCCCTAGCCAAGAAAACCACAAAAAACCCTAGATCTAACATTGAGCAATTCGGCCATAGCCTCTTTGGCTTGGCCGAAACCCTATATCCTAAAAAGTTTCACTTCCATTTTTCCCTCCATCAGTTGATTGGTCAATTTTCTTGATTGGCTCACTCAAATTTCCTCTTCCCACCAAAACACTTTTTCCCTATCCATCCTACCCATTTTCGGTCAACCCTTGTCATCCTATATCTCAAGATCTCAAATCCTATTTTTTAGAAATTTCACAATTCTTAACTTTTAGGATCTCACAAGCCCCCTTTGCCCTAGCCGAACACACCCCCATAAGCCTTGGCCGAACCCCTCATCAAACCTAGCCTCACTCACTCATTTCTAAACCCTAGCCAAGATCACCCTTAATCCAACCCTAGCACACAAGTGGCGCCTAACACACCAAGGGTCACTAGCCGTGCACCATTATCACCCAAACCGTGATCACCTAGCCCAAATATCATCCATACTTTGCACCATTGAACCCTAGCCTCACTTCACCAAAACTCTCATTGGGCTACATATGATCTACATCAAGCAAAGGAGTCTCATCGGTCACTAGAGGAGCAACAAGGCGAGGATCGAATCCTTAGTGTTTGGAGGCTTGACCGAAGTCTCCAACACATACTCCATCAACGCCATGAAACAGCCTTGAAAGTTATGGCGTCGCTATGCAACATAGCTCTATCTCCTTCCCTATGTGCAGTATAGAACTCATTCCTCCCAGCCTTCAAGCAATCCTCCAAGGCTTTGATGAACCACCTTGTCATGCCTAACCCTAGACTGATCTCTTTCAACACCTTCCAACCTCTCTCAATTATGAATGCAAACCTACCATCCCTTACTACTTAAATTCCTTAGATTCAATAACCACACGTTTCAAAAGACCCATAACTCACTAAAATCAAACACTAGTTCACCACTACATGCAACAGAACATCACCAGAAAGAAAAGAGAACTTTTCTTCATTGGAGTTTTGGTTATATGGAGAGAAAATATTTGAGTGTACGGACCTAACTGCTCAATAAAATTTACCCCATAGTTATAAAATAGAAACACCTAACAACATTCAAACACACTTTTCAATTTCAAATTTTAAACTTTTTTTCCATCTAATCATATCGAATCATTATAATTTTCTCAAACTTTCAAACAAAACGCAAATAATTATTCAATTTTTTCAAATCTTAAAACCAAAAATTATATTAAAAAATTAAATACTAACAATATTTTAATTTTATAATACTTTTATCTTATTTTCCAAAATCGTATAAAACATTTTAAATCAAACAATTTAAATATTATTCACAAACTATTACATTACCGTTCACATATCTCTCATCTCATCATATCTGTAAAATCAAATGATACCTTAGTCCGGATCCTTTGACAGCTCGGAACTACACATTCTACACACCAACATTTCAGATCGTGACAAGAGTGTGCCGAAACTCCAATTATTAACAGAAGAAAAAAAAAAAAAACCCTCGAGGCTAGCAAAGCAAAAGGAACTGGAAATTCTTATATGTATTCGTACAATAAAATGAAGAGTATCTGCAACTTCCAAACTACAAACGAAAATCGCTCAGAACTATCAATATGTGGAGATCAATTCCAGAGTTTCAAATTCTAAGCTTCTTTCCAGGTTGTGAATCATCGTCATAACTGAGGCCACCATCACCATTTATATCCTTCTCCGTTTTCTTTCTAGCAAGTATCTTGTTAATCTGGTGGAGCTCATTATTGAGCTTCTGGTCCCTGTTTTGCTTCCGTGTCTTCCGGCCATCTTGCATCTTCACACCAAACTGGAATGCAGCTTTCGGCATTGCTTCTTTCTGTTCATTGTATGTAGCCCACTCTTCTTCTGTCTCGAAGTCCCACCTATGAAGACGACCCTTTGCCTGTTGAACAGTGTTTCAACAATGTAATAAGCATCAATTCTTATATCCACATAGCAGTCACATAATAGTTACCATCTCTTAAAAATTTAGTTGAAAAAGAACAAGGCGAAGAAGCACTGAAACATTTTAGGTCCTTAACAAAGTTCTGGGTGCACATTTTTCAGGAAAGAAGCATATAATTTTGTTAATAAATTCTTTCATTCACTTAAAGGAAGCAACTAAAAGGGCTGTCATTCAATTTATATGCTTAAATCATAACATATGCTCATATGCAAAACCAAACAACTTTTTTTTCTCAAGAAAGATTACTTACTCGTCCACCCATATCCATTTTTGACAAGTCATCTTCATCATCACTATCTACAATCTCACGGTTATATTCTTGATATCCAGGGTAACATTCAGAATAGCTCTCAGAAATGAAGTTGGGATCCTTTTCTCGAGCATCTTTCTCCCTCAATTGTTGAAGTCTCTGATCATCCCGTTTAAACACCGACCCTAAGCCCCGATCCTTCTCTTCTTGGGTCATTAAGCGTGGATCCTGTAGATTATTTAAATCTGCTTCTACTTCATAAGTCTGCATGTTTGCTTGGAGGTATTGCTCAGGGTAAGCCAGTTGTTCAGCATATTGGTAGTCCTGCCACTCGCCCTGGTAGCCACCAGCCAATGCTTGTGTTTGCATTGTATCATATCCGTTCTGAAACCAAAAGGTCAATATGAAGAAGATTGACATAGACGATGGGACCAAGAATTTTAAAGAAAAAGTGCAAACACTTAAAAGGGAACCCAAGTGCAAAATTGGAAGCTCAGTTTGGTATTTCCTGTTCTGTAGGATCAACTAACCGTTCCATGCCATTCTTGTGGCAGCCCAGAGGGTGGAACAGGGCCATAAGCAGGTTCGGTGAAATAAGAAAGCTTTTCCTTATTTCGAGGTGACTCTTCCATGTCTTCTGAGAGAGGGCTTTGGCTCAAGTCTTTACCCGGAATAGCATAGTCAACACCATCACCAACAAATATGTCCTCCTCTACTGCTCTAGCAACCGCTGGGCCTTGTTTCTCTCTTGAATCAATATGACTTTTCCTTGGAGGAGGTGGAAGTGGTGGAACAAACTCTCTTTCAGTTTGATTCTTTGGCATGCCACCATTAGGCTTTGAAGGCTTATCCCCTTCATCATACTCGTAACCAGAAGCTGAAATCTTTCCTGCAATAAAAAATGAATGGGCGAAAAACAACCATGATCATATATACAGACAAGAAAACGACCAAGCAAAAAGTACGTTTATGATAAACAATAAGACTTTTTTTTATTAAAAAACAAAGTTTATTAATAATAACAGGCAAAAGCCCAAGTACACGGGACTGATTAACAATGAGACTTGCACATGTGAAGTACAAAAAACCACCTATAGCATCTGTTCTCTTTACTGATCATAGAAAATCTTGGAATGCATCATATCTCCAAGCATACATTTAGGCAGAATTCCAAACTGATGTTGCTTAAAAGTACAATAATTTTGATGGATAGAAAGCCTTATCTCATTAAAGCATGTAACAATTACCTTTTGTGTCCCTTTCTTTCTTCTTCTTCTTGAGAACCTTCCCAGAAGAACCAAGACGAAGATATGACATAATTTTAGCTATTCGATCCAGCACAGAACCATCAACACTGACAGTAACCATTTCCTGCAAAAGTACAAGCCTAATACAGATAAGCTGATGTCATAAGAGAACAAATACAAGAATTGGCCAAGAAAATATAGACCTCAGGTACTGGACAATCAGCTTTACTGCGATGTAAGGTGGTTGGAATGTCATGAGAATATCCCCCCTCCTAGCATACAGGAAAAGAGAAATTTCTGTCAGGAGATTGAGCTTACAGACTGGTAATTAAAACATGCATAAAGCAGCAGCTAGATCTACCAGTCCTAGCATATAATATGTCTGCCAGACAATAGATATAACACTTATACAAGCTTCCTAACAATATTACCATGCAACTCTCCAGAAGTTTCACATAACTTACAATTCAATACTTTTTGGTCCCTTACCCTCTGTGTATTTTACTACACTGTTCATTATAATCACATATTGTTGCCTATCCTAATCCCAAGCCTCTATGATGCAGGACAGCAGCTAAATGCTGCAAATTCTACATCTAATTTCAGCAATTTGGGTTAGGGATTGATGTAGATAGGGGCATGGTCAGTGAGGGTTCGATAGTGGAAAGTATTAGGAATAAGACTAAGGTTTCACTCACCAAAGAAAAGATATAGGGTTTACTTGGCTTATAGGAGTGTTTGTCGATCTGATACTTAGATCAATCACAGAGAATTAGAGAGAGAGTAGAGTAGATTATATGGGCAGATAGAAGGTGCAAATGTGGCATTGCATTTATTTGGTTTCTTACAAACTACGGACTCTAAGATCAGTTTATTAAACAGGGTCGGGGCAGCGAGCTTAAAGTAATTTCAATAGATGCCTATGATGAATGCAGTAAGGCCTCATTCACTTTCACAAAACTTTTCATCTTATCTCACCTAATCATTACAACTTTTCCAAATTCCCATACAAAATAAAATAAACAATTCAACCTTTTCAAATCCCAATACAAAAATAATATTAAAACAATATATTCTAATAATATTTTATTCAACTTTCAGTTTTAATCTCAACCCATCTCATCTCGTTTTTGAAAACAAACAAAGTCCAAGTCACACAAGCACACATGGTGGCGTCAAAAAAAGGAGCTTATATCAGGAAGAACTAACATGGGGCTTCCTAACATCCCCCATGGGAATTAAGACTGCTACAAACTAGACTAGCATATAGAAGTAACAATATTCTTACCATGTTGAAAATAAATGCCATTCGACCAGGAAGAAACATCTCATTCGACTTGACAATAGTTTGGGGCTTGACCATCCATTTATACACTGACTGAAGCACATACCAAGACATCAAAACAAATGGCTTAAGCGAAAACAAATACAAGAACCTTTTCATTAAATAAGCTAAAACTACAATTCCATAGCTGCTTTATTTGCAAGAAGTCAACAGACCTTTGCAGTTGCAGTTCGAAATGCTAATTGTTGGTCTTCCTTAGAAGCTCTGTCGGTAAATAACCAGTATGTGTTAGTGCAAACAATTATGAAAGGCCATAATCACATTGATGGAGAACATGTTTTTTCGATGATTATCATCTCTAGATAATAACGAACATTTTAAAACTCCTAAAGAAGCCAGTACTTCATAGTTTGTATCCATATAAACAGCCTTAATTTGTTAACATTTCGGTTTTTTAAACTAAAAAGACATGAAGTTACATGTTTAAGAGTGATAATCAGAATTCAAATACCTAGACCTGCCATCAACATCATCTTCATCATCTGGCTTCTTGTCAATCTCGCTTCTTACTTTGTTGAGTAAAGCATAATCCAAACCTTTGACCAAATGTGTGTGTTCCACATCGCCTAAACAAACATAGATGCAGCCAAAATATGAAGCGTACAAAATTGGTTATGCTACTCATGGGGAGCATTGGCATCGATATATATCAAGAACATAGATACAATCATCAAATCAAAAACCCAGATAGAGGAACTAGTAAAAACCAAATAAAACAGCAAATCTTTTTCTGATGATAAGACGAACCTCCAAGATACTTGCTCTTCTCTATAGATAACTTGTGTGCATCAGCTGCACGGATATCAACAGTTCCAGGAGGAGCAACAGCATGAAAAGAACCCAATTCGGTAGATTCATAGTCAGGATTTTGGTCTTCCCTACGCTCCTTTGCACGATCTCTGTACTTTGGTAGTTCTGGTTCTTCTGCTTTCTCCTCCCTGCACAGTCCCTAGCCCTTACAGCTATCTATATATATATATGATTACAATTATATGGAAATGCCTTTACCTAAAACCAAAACCAATCACAAATTACAATAAAGACTACATACAAGGTTTATGAAACAGATGAAAGAAGATCAAGTCATATGAACTTACCTGCGACGAACAGCTTTCTCCTTGTAATGTTTCTTTGACGAAGTCATTTTGATTGCGTATTGGAAATTATTTCCTTCCTAATACAAGCGTAATTGAAGCTAGGTCTTTAAATCAGCAGCATTATGGGTCTGAAGATATAGGAGTCTCGAGCTTCTCTCTGGTTAGGGTTTGCAACATTGAGAAGGCAAGGTCACTGAGGAAGAACTTTCCAGGATGGCAGGCCCGAACATTCTGAATCAATTAAACACCCCCAACACAGACACCGCATAACAGCAATAAAAGGCGGTGGGGCTGTGAGGGAGTTAACAGGACAATCTGGAATTGTCCTTTTCTATATTAGAGAGTGAAGAATATAAAACTCGTGAGTCAAATTTTGCCATGCGCTATAACAACGGCCGAAAACCAACAAGATGTATAACTGAAAATAAAAAATTTACACCCGTTAGGAACAGAGACGATGCTACAAGTTTTTTTTTTTTTTTTTGCAACAAATTGGGAAAAAATAAAAACTTCCAATTACATGGAGATACGGAAAGAACTAATGAGCTCAAATTTTGTGGTAGAAGAGTCACCGGAACTGTAGATGTGGACGAACTTCTACACAACAAAATAATCAAATTCGTGTAAGGAATCATAGAGACGACCAATTTTTGCCAACAACTCTCGTGTTTAAACACAAGTAATTCTTCGACTAAAAATGTTAACAACCGAAAAATAAAAAGATCTGAATTTAAGGAATTACGGAAACTCCAGCCATCTTGAACAGCAAGTAACATAATAGGAAGAAAAAAAGAAAAAAAAAAAAAAAGGAATTACTACGCAGACGGCCTGAATCAGTCCTTGCTTTAAATTAGGGTTTTTAAACCATATATATGGTTACCTCAGTATCAAGAAGATCGAATAAATGGATAAATGTAATACCTTTTATTTGATCTGGAGAATTTGAAGTTGTTACGGCATTCAATCACCAATGAAACCAACAAAAGAACGAAGACGAAGTAAAGTTTGGAAGATAACAAGGAAGCAAAGGAATTTCGAAGTTGCGAAGGCGTATGAATATATTTATTAACAATAAAATAAATTGGTCCAGGTCCAGTCCCTACAGTACTCAGTTTCTCAGGCCCAACCCTAAGGAGTTATGCATCATGTTACTAGGCCGTCAAGGTGTAGTATTTCTAGTATAAATTATATTTTTTAAAAATATTTTTTTTAAAAAATTAAAAATTTACTAATAATTAATTTTTTAATTATTAAATAAATAAATACAATTTATCAACAGTTAAAATGAAGGGATAAAACTACAGGACGAGTTAGCATTTTCCAAAAAAATATACCACATCCTATCCACCATGTCAATTGAATAATAATATATATCTTACCTATGCATCACAAATGCACCAAATTGATGGTAGTTTAAGTGCGGTATAAATAGTAAATTAAGATGAGATTAGTTTTAGATGAAAGTTAAAAAATAAATAAAATAGTGTTAGAATATTATTTTTTAATATTATTATTATTTTATGATTTGAAATAATTGAGTTATTTATTATATATTGAACTATTCATTTATTTTAATTTTAATTGTAATTTGAATATTTATTCGTCATTAAAAAAATTACACATTAATTTTCTAATGTTCATATTATTCCAACAGAGAAAATTTTCTAACGGTTTTTTTTTACAACGGTCATATTTGTTCAATTGATATATGGTTGTATTAAAATTTATGATTGTATTAAATTTTATTGTTGTATTAAAGTTTATGGTTATATTATTGTTGTATTAAAGGTTATTGTTGTATTAAAGTTTATGATTGTATTCTTGTTGTATTAAAATTTATGGTTATATTATTGTTGTATTAAAGTTTATAGTTGTATTATTGTTGTATTAAAGTTTATGGTTGTATTATTATTGCATTAAAGTTTATTGTTATATTTTTTCAACAGTCATATCTCTAAAATGGATATATTTTTTTAACCTTATTTTTTCCAACAGTTATATTTTTAATAGTTATATTTCTCCAACGGATATATTTTTTAACAACTTTATTTCTCCAACGGATATATTTTTTTAGTCTTAATTTTTCCAATGGCTATATTTTTAACAGCTATATTTCTCCAACAGATATATTTTTTTGACAGCTAATTTCTCCAACGGTTATATTTTTTAACGATTATATTTCTCCAACAGTTATATTTTTCCACTATAAAACATAACATTTTCTCAACAATTTCATTACTTCAACTCAAGTGTCTCTATGAAACCTTTTTTTTTTTCATTTTCTCTCAACGGATCATTCGCTTTTTTACAAAATAACACTTATTGATTCAGATTCTGATGAAAAATTTGAAATAGCGAGATAACTTATTTTGGAAGAAGAATAATCAAGCCCACGTGCTTCTTCTAAAAAAATAACGTAGATTCATAAGGTGCGATCGATTGCAAGTCCACCAAAATCTTTTTCACGACTATTTTGCTGATCCTCCAATCTATCCTCACAAATATTTTAGAATGAGATTTTGAATGAGTTGTTCGCTATTTCTTCCTATCCAAGCTGCGGTAGAAGCCCATGAACCTTATTTTATCTAAAGACGAGATAATTCTAGAAGGTTTGGTTTTTCTTCCCTTCAAAAATAACAGCTGCTCTAAGAATACTTACATATGGTGTCATTGTTGATTGTATGGATGAATATTTAAAGATTGGAGAGACTACCACATTAAGAAACCTAAAAATGTTTGTCAAAGCAGTTGTTTCAAATTTTTTTGAAGGGTACTTAAGGAAAACCAATAATGATAACATTGATAGATTACTTGTAGTTGGTGAGAAACGTGGATTTCCAAATACTTCTGGAAGCATAAATTGAATGCATTGGAAGTGGAAGAACTGCCCATAATATGTACTTTAGTCATATCCACAAACTAACAATTATTTTAGAAGCAGTAGCTTCTTATGATCTATGGATTTGGTATGCTTTTTTTGGATTACCGGGATCTCATAATGATATAAATGTGCAAGATAGATCATTTATATTTTCTAACCTTGTTCAAGGGCTTACTCTGACTGTTAATTACACTATTAATGATCTTAACTATATAATGGGGTACTATTTTGCTGATGACATTTGTCTGCAATAGGCAATATTTATTAAATCAATCTCAGCTCTCCAAAGAAACAAGAAAAAATATTTTGTTGCGCCCAAGTATGATAACCCACTCCTTTTTTCTTCTTTAATTATGGGTCTCAATTTACGTGCCGAGTTTCGATGGCATGTTTTAAAAAATATTAAGCAGATTTTAAAGCAAGCCCATTATTTTAAAAGCTTATGAATATTTTTAATATTCTGGAAATATTTATATATGATATTTTCAATGTTATTGAACTAAACTTGTTTTTAAAATAACACAATTATAATATTTTAGTCATTTGAAAATATTAGGAGATTTAACTTTACGTTGAAAATTCTAAATTAATGAAAATGGTTTTATCCTTTTTGAGTAATTAACGAGACTTCATCATTTTAAATAATGATGAAGAGTTTATAAAATAATATTCTATCTTAATTCCTCTCAATGTTTTATTTTAAATAAAACACTTACATGTTTTCAAATTAGTATTTAAACTCACCGTTAGATCGTTTTGATAATTCCAAAACGTAGGACCTGGATTAAATACCCAAGCCCCTCTCTTTTTTCCCTCACTTTTCATTTCCTCTTTCTCTCTCCTCTCCCTCTTTCCTAGCCCGACGTCTCTCTTCTCTCTCTCACTGTGCGGTTCTCCTCCTCCCAACCCAGCCCCTTGCCACTGTGCCCAGCCTCACCGTGCCACCACCACAGCTCCACCACTCAATCGGCGACTTTGCTCACACCGGCAAGCCCCACGCACCCTCTCTCTCCTCACATGACATCTCTAGCTGAAATGGGTGAAAACCTATCCCACTCCTCCATGCCGCCGTACGTGGCAGCCATGGTCTCACCGCTGGTCACCAGCTGCCCCTCTCCCTCCGGCCAACTTCCCCTCTCACTGGCGAGCCCTCACATGCTCTTTCTCTCCTCCTAGAGTAACTTGACCGAAATGGGTTTCAAACCCATTTCTCTTCCTTGCGCCGCCGTACGCGGCCAACGTGGCCACCAAGAAGCACCATCGTGCTCCCTAGCCACCAAGGAGCTACCAACACCCCTCCACCTCCCCCACGAGCCCCTCTCTCTCTACTTGAAATGGGTTTCTCTTATCTTAGATCTACCACCGATGGTCCTAACGTCACTGTGCTCTACCTCCTCTGCCACCAAGCACTTCCACCAACCTCCCTCTACCTCCCCCTAGCTTCCCACAAAATTTCATAGCCTTCTTCCACCTCAAGCACCCTCACTCTCTCTTGGATGCACTGTTCACGGCATGATGCCGCCATACTCTGCCACCTCAGACCGCCACGAGGTCACCTTGAGCCTTTCCAAGACCACGCCTAGCTATTCCTAAGCTCAAACTGCCACTGTACGTGGTGTTTAACTGCCACGCACGACTCCTCCGACGCCTTAATCATGGCTGGCAACGAGCAACACACGGGTTATCCTGTCAATGGTATAACCCTCTATCTTTCATTACTTATGTTATTATTAATTGATTGGTTTGACTGTAGACTGTATAATTAGTAATTGTGGAGTTCGCTGCGTAATTGTGAAGTGAAGGGTGGCTCTGTAGTGAAGTGTTGGGCATAATTGTGTAGTGTTGTGGATTATGTTGTGAAGTATGGTGTGAGGTGTATGCCGTAGTTCTTTACAAAACACGCTTTACAAAAAAGAAAGCTAAGCATAAGTTTTCAATTATAAGTATGTAATGATCCTCCTTGGCAACCCCTTTTCACACACCCAAAGTATGTATGTGTATGCATGTGGATGGATGCTATACGCAATACATATTGTATGTATGTTCACGAAAGAAAACGAAACGATGCTTTAAAAGATGCACGAACCAACGTTTTTAAAACGATGCCGTGAAAGAAAAGAAAGAAAACTATTTTTTAAAATGACTTTTATGAATAAGCTTTTAAAAATGACTTTATGAATGAACTGAACTGAAGGATTGTAAGAATTGTAAGGACTGAACGAACTGTAAAGACTGAAAATGAATGAAAGGACTGAATGCATGATGTATGAAAATATGTAACGGCCATATAAACAGAAATGAAAAGGTACCAAAGGACTGGACTGGATAGATTGCAATGCCGGGTAAGTAGTACTGGTAGTGCACTCAGTGCTGCACCGTGATAGAATGGATTCCCAACCCGTACTCATGGGTTGAATCAGATCCAAAAGACTGCTAACCCCAGCACACGAGGCGCAACAGTGTTCAACAACTAATAAAAGCGATAAGAAAGGAATGTAGGCATGTTAAGAAAGAATGCATGAATGTGTGTAAGAAAAGATATATGCATGAAAAGACTCTTTAAGAAATGAAGGCAGCGAGGTGTGGGGAACTGTTTTAAGAGAAGAAAACGTTTTTAAAGAAAAACCTCACCTTGCAACGTTTTTTAAAATGAACTTCATGTCTATGCATGATAAGTATACGATATGTATGGAGTGATGAATGCATGACTGAAAACCTATGTTCATATATGTTAACTGTATGAAGTAATGCTTACGAGTCATCAACTCGTTTTAATTTTAATGTGTGCCCTTCCAGGGACAAGATGAGTATAACTCGTCAAGACGGGCACAACCCAGGAGAAAAGCACGAAAGCCTAGACACGATATTTTGTACAAAAAACTTTAATTATGAAAATTAATATTTTCTGTTGTAACCTTTTTTAATTAAGAAAAATAAATTTTATTGATAAACATTGAGTCTTTTGTATCCTGGCATGAAAGGAAAATAAATTTTTAAAAGGAACCGTAATCCCCTTCTATTTTTATTAAAATCATTTTCTAAAGGACCCACCATAAGGACGAGCATTACAAGGTGGTATCAAAGCAAAACCCAGGTTATGAAAGACTCTATAAAACTTTTTTCAAAATAAAAGAAAGAAAAATTTTTACATAAAAGAAAACTTTTTACATGAAAGAAAATACATAAATTTATTGAATAGTAATAATCATCATGCCTTCAATTGAATATTCTTCCCTTCTTTATAATACTCTACTATATAAGGAAACTTGTAACTAAATGACTCTTTAAGCTACATTTGGATGTTGAAATGATATAAAATAATCTGTGAATAGTAATGAATAGTAGTAAAAAAATAGTGAATAATAGCGAATAGTAGTGAGGTAATTTGATATATCTCATATCACTTCACTAAGCAAACATTGGCTTCTACTTTTTCTTGAAAAGAGACACAAACTTTGAATAGGAAACTAAACTAAAAACCATATTGAACTCTAGGACTTAAACTAATATAGGACTCTACTCTATAGACTCAAACCAATATGGACTCCTCTTCTACCGCATGTTGTACTTTGGGTTTGGCTTTATTCTCTTTGGCCTTTGTAGTTCATCATCCCTCTTCCCTGGTAACCTTGTCCTCAAGGTGTAATGCCAGAAATTGAAGGCTCTGCTACTCCACCTCCTCCCACATGGCATCCTTCGGGTGGAGATTAGCATCTCAACTATGGCAGGTGAGCTAAAAAAGTCGTATATTATGAAGACGAGAACGATGAGTTGAAGTGACTGGTGAGCTCGAGTGAGATACGAGCTACCCTCCTAAGGATATGCTCACTCGCCAAGAAGAGCAACAGTCAAGGACTAAACCACAATATATGAAACTGGCTTTTCCGAAACTCAATGTTATTTGTCTTCATTTTTTTTTTGTGTTACATATTATCTTCAAAACTCTCTTTCATAAACGAGGATGAAGAATATAAAAAGGTGATATGAATTAAGAGATTATATTAATCAACTTAGGAATAATTCTAGCCAAAAATTCCTAACATATAACTATATGGTTATCAACTTCATGCATTTACGACACATAGGTTGAACATATATTAGTATTCAATATAAAATGGAGTTGGTGGATAGGATGTGGTATAATCGAAGTTTTTAATTTCATTCTGATCTGATCGGAATGGCCGAGATTTTTCATGTTGGAACAATAATCAGCATGGTTTATCTTGTTGTTCCATTTCGATCAAAATTTGGCCTTTTTGGTCTATTATGGCCGTATTCCAATGTTTTGGCCTAAACAAGTATTTCAGTCCAAAATATACATTATATGGCAGCTTTGTAATATTTGAAAAATGGAGTGACAAGCTTATAATTATTGGCATGGGTAATTATACCCTTACATTTCCTTTACTACTGCTTTACTACTAAGCTATTTTTTTCCTTTTGTTCTTTGAATCTGAATTAAAAATCTTAAAACATTACCTACTTGCATAATCTAGAAGAAAATAATTTCAATAACTAATGTAGTCATGTAATTTAATTGAAAATAAATTCAATTTTATAAAAGAGTAGTGCAACATGTATTTATACTTTTATTTTCAATTTTACTCACAATACTCATTTAATTAGTTTTCTTTTGAATTTCAAGTTTCATATTTTCAGCATCATTAATTGACATGGGCAAAAGTAAGTTTTTTTTTTAATTTTTCTTAAGTACATTTAAGGCCGGTTTGGACAGTGGATTGAGTTGAGATGAAAGTTTAAAATATTATTTTTTAATATTATTATTATTTTGATATTTGAAAAAGTTTTATTGGGATTGAAAAAAGTTGAATTATTTATTATATTTTATGTTGGAAGTTGGGAAAGTTGTAATGATTAAATGAGGTGTTTTGAGTTGAGTTGGGTTGGCTAACCAAACACAGCCTTAGTATTTTCTTTTATAAAAATTGACCTTCTTTTGCTCATTGAGTGGATTTTTATAAAATTAAATTTATTTTTAATTAAGTTACATGATTAGTTGGTTGATTGAATTTATTCTCTTCTAAATTATGCAAGAAGGTCATGTTCTAGGATTTTTAATCCAGATTCAAATAGTAAAAAGAAAAAAAAAAATAGCTAGGTAGTAAAGAACTAGTAAAAGGAAGTGTAAGGGTATCATTACCTTATTGGCATTTGCTTTTCTTATTTGTGCGATATTTGCTTTCCTTTTTCTCCTACCCTAAACCCAAATTGCTCTACCTGACGGCTAATGCTTCCAACCTCCAGAAGCCCAACCTTCAAGTTCAAAGCTTCAAGCTCTCACCACAGGCAATTGCTTGGTGTCTCAGTCATCCCTGTTACAGCACCTCCCACTTCGCCACAGGTCATCATTAGTCAATGAATGCTATGTGATGGCTTGATTCAATGATTCATAGTTCATTTTGTTTTTTGGCTTTGGAATCAAAGATTCAAGTGTCCCATTCTTTACTGCATGTGATTCTTTACTACTAATGTGTCCCATTCTTTACTTGCTACTGATCATGTTTGAGTTATTATGGCCAAACCTTTCTTGCTTCTAGAGTTCCTTTCTTGCTTCGAGAGTTTGCAACATATATGCATCTATCAAAACCTCAAAAGGCACCATCTGGGAAACTAGTTAAATACATGATAATGATCCCTTAACACTTTTAATCTAAGTTTATGAAATGAGGACAAAAAATTTGTAATTTGATAATGAATCTGTAAATCTTGTGCCCCACAGTGTGCTAATTAAGAATGAAAAAAATTTAGCATTGGCCCTAGACAATTCAAAGTTCATATACCTTTAAATTATTGTTTTAACACAATCATTTCAAGGCTTCGGTTGCAACTTGGATTGGTAGAGTTTAATTCAAATACTTGCCAGGTTATTATTATCACAACTATTGAGACTTGAGAGACTTAAAAGAGTTTAAGGAATTGAAACAGCAAGCCTCATGCTCCAATTAAATCTTTTGAAGAAGTATTTGGTTAACATAACTCTCCATGAAAATCTCAATCCAGCACATCCAACATACACAAAGTAATACCTAAATTTCATATTAAACAAATACAAGTAAAACTCGTTTTCTTACTCATTAGGTCAAGCAATATAGAACTTAACTCCAACTTGAAAATAAGAAAAATGATAATAAATTGCTTTTTCTAAATTATCTCCAACTCAAAGTTTTGATTTTCTCTCCATTCCGACTGGAACGGTTGGAATTTTCTATGCCGGCACATTTAATTATATATTCCATTTAGGGTAAAATTATGATCATTCCATAATGTTTGGATAAATTCCGGCCAAGTTCTAGAATTTCAGCCTAAATATGGGTTATTCAGAATTAACCTGAATGGCAATCTTGTAGATTTTTTGAAATTGTAGGACAAACTTGTAATTTTGGTTTCTTTTTCTCCTAACCTAAGGTTTTGACGAAGGCAAAGTCGTAGAATATTTCCCATAATTTTTCAATTCCTATTTTCTCTCCTACCCAACACCTGACACCTTCCAACCTCCAACCGCAACTAGCAGCTTGTTGACTCAGTCCACTCCGTCGTAGCTCCTTTTGTGTCATAGGTTGAAGAGAGCTCGAGTTATGGAAGATGAAGAGAGCTCGAGTTACGAGAGCCAACTGAGATGAAGTAGAGTTCAGTAGCTTCAGAAGGGTTCAAAAGGAAGAGGTTGTTAAAGTAGTTAGTCTGGAGTGCATTGCAACTGTTTTATAAGTAGGGGAATTTGTGTTCTAATTGTACAATGTCATTTTGAATAAGTGGTATGGTGTTGTTTATACATGTAAATTGTAATAAGGCAAGTGATACGATGTCTTCTTTCAATTGTAAAAGTGATACATTGCCTTTTGTCTTTAATTGTAATTGTAATATGATGTCGTTTGGGGAAGAAAATATATTTGGAAAGAAAAGGAGGGAAGCATTATTGAAGTTCATTCAGAATCATTCTCTTATTCTATCTTCTCTTCTTTTCTCCCTCTATGCATCTAATTTCTTTCTAATCTCAAGAGATTGATTGTCTCAAGTATAGTTAAGATTCCGTGGGTCATTTATAAAGTGGTATCGGTAGTCATGGCTGAAGGTATGCAATCTTATGCTCAGTTGGTGGATTCTTTGAATCATCTTCGGCAACAGCAAGATCGGCAACAAAAGCATATTAAAGATACAATTGCCATTTTGGTTTAATAGCAAGAAGCTGCAAGAATTGATAGGGAAAATCAAGACAAGAGATTTAATCATCTATTTCAACAAATCTCAAGAATTTCTATTAATGCATCAGCAAGGAACGATGTGGCTGGAAGGAATTGTCAGGATAACCATACTTTTGGGCAAACTTTTGATGTGCATGAAGATGTGGGGGAAGTAAATCATTGTGATACTTTTGACAGAGGCATTACCAAGGCTATCAAGCTAGATTTTCCAAGATTCAATGGAAGCAATCCATATGCGTGGATATATAGAGCAAACTGGTATTTTCTATACCATTAAGTTCCACCTGGTCAAAGAATTTTCATTACTTCTTTTCACATGGATGAAGAAGCATTGGCATGGTTTCAAAATGCTGGTGAAGTTAGGGTGTTTCGTTCTTGGGAAGAATTCATTCAGGTAGTACAGACTCGATTTAGGTCATCTCCATATGATGATTTAATGAAGCGGTTACAAGATTGAAACAGGTCAGCACAATCACTACTTACAAGGCTGCTAGGAGCTTAGTGGAGGAAGGGTCTTTTTGGAGGATTGGTAATGGAGTTGACACTTTAATCTGGAAGGATAGGTGGTTACCTATTCCTACCAGCTATAAGACTGAGTCTCCCATTAACTTCTTACCAGAATCTGCAAGGGTTGCTGAACTCATAGATGTTGAAACCAAGCAGTGGAAGATGGAGAGGGTTAATGCTATGTTTGGGGAGAATGAAGCTGCTACTATACAAAAAATTCCTCTGAGTTCAGTTGGAGCCAGAGACAGATTGATATGGTTGGGAACAAAAGATGGATCATTTTCAGTAAAGAGTGCCTATCATTTGCAAAAGGAGATTGTTAACAGGCCTAAAGGACAATCATCATCTGGACACCATAAACAATTAGAGTGGACCTCATGTTGGAAATTCAGAATTCCCAATGCTATGAAAGTTCTCTTATGGAGAGCATTTCTTGAATCATTGCCAACAAGTCTGAATCTCTTCAAGAAAAAGGTTGTTGAATCACCTTTGTACCCCATAATTCTAAGGGAAGAAGAAACCGTGACTCATGCTTTGTGGTCCTGTGTCTCAGCTACGGATGTGTGGAGCCAAGGGCCAACAGTGATCAACAAAAGCTCTATTAGGCCAGGTAGCTTCAAAGATTTGGTGGAGGAGCTTATGCTCATTTGTGACCAGGAAGTGTTGGATAATTTTGCAATCACAGCCAGGAGTATATGGCATAGAAGGAATCAATTCATTTTTGAAGGATTATTTGTTCATCCTTCTGTTCTAGTTAGCAAGGCAAAGGAATTGGTTACTCAGTTTCAAGCTACCAAGTTTGGTTCCAAAGCCTTGTCTAGTGTGTCCATGGTAGAATGTACGAGGTGGTCTCCTCCTCCATATGGTCAAGTCAAGATAAATTGGGATGCTCCCTTATCTGAGTCAAAAGGATGCGCAGTGTATCGAATTGTGGCTCAAGATCATGAGGGTCGGGTTCTTGCTACTAAAAAGGGCTAGTCTGTTTGATCCACTCTTAGTAGAGGCTCAGGGAGCTTTTTATGCTGTTGGTTTGGCATTTGAACTGGGGTTGAGCTCTTTTATTCTAGAAGGTGAATCCAGCCAAGTTGTTCTTGGTCTTCAACAGCAAAGGGATAGAGGGGATAGGGTGGAAATGATTCTCAGTGATACTAAAGTTCTTCTTTCGAACCATAGTAGCTGGAAAGCTGTTTTTGTTAAACGAAGTAGCAATGTTTTTGCTCATTCTCTTGCTAAGGCATCGTTAGAGTTAGAAACAAATGATGTTGAACTGGTTATTCAACCAAATTGTAGGCAGACTTCTGCTATTTCTTTAAGTTAATGAAGTTCATCATTTCCATTCAAAAAAAATAAAATCTAATCACAAAAATATATAATCAAAAAATTCACAATATAGTCATAATATAATCACAAAAATATAATCTAAAAAATCAGAATATAATCACAAAAATATAATCTAACAATCCAACAAATCACAATATAATCCCAAAAATCACAATATAATCACACAATCAAGTTTAGAAATATACCTAGCTAAAACCACAAACTTTTTTCTTCTCACAACCTTCAACAAGCTCCAATAAATATTCCTTCAAAATAAACACAATATTAGTGTTTTTTTTTTAACAGAACAACACTTCATTTCATAAAGGCATAACACCTTAAAACATGTTACAATAGTGTTGATCAATGAAAATTATATTCTCAATGATAGGAGGAATACTATTCTACCAAATATTCATGTCTTCAATGGACCATGCTTGTCTAGCAAGTGATGAGCAGCCTCATTGGTTGATTTGTTATTATGTTGAATTCTGCATTGAGGAAAAGTTTGCATATACTTTTAACATCTACTACCACTGATCTGATTGCAGCACTCGAATCAATTGTGTTATTGACTTCCTCCACCAGGAACAAGCAATCACTTTTAATAATCAGATCAGGGATACCAATATTCATGCAAAGCTGTAGTCCCCTCAATAAAGCCACTACTTCTACTTGTTATGGTTCTAGAGGAACAGATTCAGCTCTAGTAACCGCCATAAGCACATCTCCCATATGATTCCTCAATATTGCACCCTGATCAGCTTTATTAGTTAGTTCAAACATAATAAATAAATAAACACAACAAATATTCAAAAACAAAACTACCTTCAATTCAAGTAGTCTCTCTCACAATCCCACTCTCTTTCACAAGCTCTCTCTCTCAAACAATATAACTCTCTCTCTCTCTCTCTCTCTCTCTCTCTCTCTCTCTCTCTCTCTCTGATGACTTGCAAAATTTCATGTTGCAGATTTACAACTTCGCTCGAGCGGAGGCTTTTGGCCGCTCGAGCGAATTCAGGCAGATTCAAACGCTCGACTGCCGCTTGACAGTGAGCTCGAGCGGGTTGCGGAAATACAAAGATCGCTCGAGCGAAATCAAGCAGAGTCGACCGCTCGATGTTCGCTCGACACTCCGCTCGAGCGAATATCGTATTTTGACAGATCTAGGGTTTTCCGCCGTCACACCTTATAAAAGTGATTTTTCACTTTATGGTCGTACCTTTGGACTGGAGAACACCTTTTGAGAGAGAAAAACACATCTAGAAGGATTCAAATCAATCGTTTTGGAGAGGGGATTCCACATATTGCACGTACGTCGGAATCATACACGAGCACAGACGAGAGAAAAGCCTTGAATCAGATCCTTTAGTTTTTGACGACGAGTTGCGGCTGCAAGGAGTATTTTTCAGCGTTTATTTTCTTCCATTATTCTCAGAACAATTATGGTGAATTCGTTTATGTTGAATTCTATTTCTAGTATGAGCTAAACTTTCTTTATTCTAGGAAAACGATGTAATCTAATTCCGAACTATGCTTGATTGTTTATGCTAATTTAAGGCGATTCTCTCTTTGTTTATCTGATTTATTCTGAGTTTATTGCTTCTAATTAAATGGCCATTGATTAGATGATTTTTAATCTTGTGATTTGCTATCGAAAGAGTGAATCATAGGGTAGATCTTGAATATTTCAGATTAGGTAAGTATAGAGATCGAAAGACTTATATGAACCTATGTAGTAATTAAATCATTGGTATTATTGTGTTCTTGATTATTTAATTTGCATATTCTTGTGTGAATTGATGAACAAAAATAATTTCCAATTGACTATCGAAAGAGGCTTTTGGATGAATTAGAGATTTGCTAATAGACAAAAAGAATTAAATTAAATTAGTTGGATGAGAAAAGCATAGTGAAGAA